>JAQFVV010000114.1:3566694-3620249 GCA_028023455.1 Epiperipatus broadwayi
AAAAAGTTTAAAAGGTACAACGAATATGAGTTAATATTACACTTTGGAATTTTGGATTATAGAAAGACATTTGATTACATAAGTATAGTGGTTAAAGTTAATTAATTAAATAAGCTTCTTTCAATATTTTTAACATCGTGGATCTTAACTCTCATCATGTATCAGGCTTTTCGTCATTTAAAAATGAACAACAGACTTTATATGGAGAATGAATAAGTAAATTGTTGTGATCATTTCCATAACTACACAATGTACTATTTTTAAAATTACTTTCTGATGTTTCAATAACATATAAGTTAATTTCTTCAAGGTGATAGTAATTTTACAGATAGATAAATAAATGGAGATAATACATGCACATACACAAATATAAAAACGAGTAAAATGGATAAAAAATGTGGGAAGGTGGAAATCAAATATTCATATTAAAAGACAGAGATTAAAAGATTGTTATTTTTTGGGAATATAATACACAAATTATTTATTCATGACACATTTGTTTATTGGAGTAAATTTGATGATGATGGGTATAAATTATTTTAATGTATATAAGTCAATACAAAGTAAAATAATATTGTACAAACTAACAAGTTAAAATTTATAAAAAATCTATACAAATTAATTAATTTTCTGAACATAAAAAATCCAGTAAATTTTACGTTAATCAAAACCAATACAGATTCCTTTTAATTTAGTTTACAAAAGTAAATATATCGCCATCAGAAACCCAGAAAATTTGTGTGTATTTAACTAAAGCCAAAATCTATTCGATCAGGTTACTGACAAACAAATGTTTCTTCAACATATGGAGGACCAATCTTCTAATATATAAAATCAATAAAAGAAAATTTAAATCAAATAAAGTATTTTAAATAAAACCATGCCATATAATTTTTTTAAAACTTACAACGGAGCAATGTAATCAGTTTACACATAATAAAAAACTATTTAGAACGTGACGAAAGATGAAATAAAGATTACTCAGATTTACTATGAGTGGTTTATATTAACATTTCTCAGTATGTTTAGTTTAAAAATCTTTTAGACAAATAATTAGGAATAGAAAAAAAAAACATACTTTTTACATAAACACATAAATGCTTTTTTTAGTGATAAAAAAAAGCATAAAATTACAACTTAGGAATTTAAGTTTATTCCAATATCGTTTCATTGACACGAGACTAACATAATTTTTGTATGCGTTTATATATACAGTATATTGCATCAAATTTACTGGTAATTTAATATTTTAAGTTTCTTTTTTGTTAGTATCAAAATATTTGCCATAGATAAGTTTAGTTAAACATCAGTGATTGTTATTTTAAATAATGATGTAACTTAATTAATTTATAGCTATTAGGAATCAAACACAGGTTCTTTAAAACATTTCAAAATCAATCACAAGTTTAAATGAAAATTAATTACAAAATATACTGTTCTGTCATGATTTGTGCTTTTTTCAATGTGAAAATAGAAAAAAATACATAACATAATTATGCATTATTAATGTAAGCAATCAACATAAAGTGTTTTACATCAAAATAATTATCACTAGTAATATATTTACATTATGATGATCTACTGATAAAAATTCTGTAATAACATCATTAATCAACTGCAGTCATGCCACAACATTAGTTAGTTATCAGCATAAAATTTGGTAACACTCTGGCAAACAAATATTATCTCACAATCATATCTAAATCTTGTTTATATTAAAACAAGAGCAGGTTTCTATTTTACTGTCATCCCTAGTAAAATCATTATCATAATGTATTTAAATCCACATTTACAGACTGTTTTTTTGCTTTTGATTTTAACAATAAGATATGGAATTAGAAGCTAGAAGTAATTTCAAGCCTCATTGATATAAGTCAGAATCAATCTGTGAATAAAACTTAGATTCATTATCAGTGATAATTATTGTTTATTCAAGCTTACCATAAATGATACTAGGGAAAGAGTTGCTGTTGTTTTATCATATATTAAATATTCTGGAAAGATGAGTGATTTGTTGCTATACTATTTATTTCATTAATATCCAATAATAGTTACATGAACCTGTGATATTGGGTATGATATTTTAATATTTGATATTAATAGATTTATAATTGAATGTTCCTGTATTAATCTCAAACATACACAAAAAAGATCCAGAATTAAAACTTTAAGAATAGTAAAATATTGATAAAATGAAGTCAAAACTTTGATTCCTGTTGCAATAAAAATAACTTATTTATTAGAATAGAATACATTTTTATTTATGAAAATAAATCAAATGAGCACATTTGTATTAAAAGTTACATCTTTTATAAGTATGCTTGGATCAAAAACTGATAAGATTTTCAATTGTATGCAACCACACATACTCTTTACAGCATATCTTTGAGCAATTATGTGATTAATTTAATCTGTAAAATAAGAAAAAGTAAAAAGAAAGTGAATTACATTATAAAACTTAAAAAATTAACAATAACATGATGTAAAAAAATTTAGTTGATACTTTAAAAAATCATTGTATTTGTGGTATGAATAGTTATGAAATATTGTATCAGATATTTAATAAATCTTATAACTATTTGTGACCATAAAAAAGTGCAATATTCTTGTTGAATCAAATACTTTAGCATCCTTGCCATGATCAAATGAAACTGAAATGAGTAGAGAGTGATAAGTATAGCCAACATTAAAATTATATCACATAGTAGAAAAAATATATGCTGTAAACACTTATAAAGCCTTTTATAGAAATTATAAAGTCCATTCTTTCAGACAATATGATCATATATAATTATGCATGTTGGTGAAAATATTGACTAAGTTATAATAAAGGTTGCAATAAATCAGTATAGTAATGAATGATTATCAAAGTAATCATATTTTTATTTGACAAATTTTTTCTAAAAATTGCAATTATGGTAAAATGTTTACTTTTTTTTTATGCTTAAAATAGTATTATGGCTATATGTGTTCATACATTTAACATATTCAATAGTTGATGCAAACAATATCAGATATTTAGTAAACTCATAATACTTTAGTGGTGATGTTTGATATTCACAAATCTGTAAATGTTATATATATATATATATATATATATATATAACATTTACAGAAACATTTTGTTTAAATGTGTAAGTTATATATATATATATATATATATATATATATAATAACTTACACATTTAAACAAAATATTTATTACTTTATAAAATTATAATAATCCCAAATTTAAAATTCATTAAAATAAATCTGCCTGGAGTGGCTAATACAAAACATCTATTTAACTTTCTCAATCATATTTAACATGCAGAAGCAATTTGTCAGTGAAAGGTGAATATGGAATATTAAAATTATTGCCTTTTCTAGGATATATAATAAAATATAAAAGTGATTATGTAATAGTCATACAAGAATAATTAAATAAATAATGATGACTTATACATTTGTCCAATCACCAAAATATTTTCTGATAATAAATCTAATATAATATAATTGTATATTATATCTGGTAAAATAATAATCACATGGTCACCATTTTATATGCGCACACAAACTGTTAAAACAGAGGAAAATCTTTTCATACAGTAGTGCTACCAGTGCAAGCAAGAGTAATCAATGGATTCAAAAAAATATACATAAAATCCCTATCTAGTGTCTACTCATCCAACATCTCAAGACTCATAGCATTATAGTTAGCTAAAAAGATGAAAGGAGGCTGCTAGGCAGTTGCATTAGATTCTAAGATCTAGATACAGTGCTCTCAGATCCAAGGCTCTTCACGAATGAAAGCCACAATCTAGAATTACACTGAGAATATTAGATGAGTAAGCATTAAATAGAAATTTTATGCATAAAACTTTTCACATCTATTGATTACTCTGGCTTGCCCTGGATGGCACTACTGAATGGAGAGTTGTGCCTCTGATTAAAAATAATCATATTACATAAAGGCAAAGCTAGTTACTTTTTTGAAGTAGTGGTCTTTATTCTACTTATTAGTTAGACATGCAACTAATTTATAATATCCAATATGAATTTCCTATATTCTTGAAATGATTGGCACACTATTATTCAAATTTCATTTAATGAGAACACTGCTTTATACTCGTGAAATTTCCAATACTGATATTTAAGATCACGGAAATCATATTTATCAACCAAATAGAAATTCTTGTGCAAGTAAATAATATTTGAATAGAATTTCATACTAACTTTTTATTTTCAAATTAAAGAAAAATCTGAAGAGATGTAACAAGAAACAAAAAGGTCACTCAATTAAAAAAAGGGGGGAGATCTGGAAAATGCATATATTTAGAAATTCTAAGAGGCACGAATGTATTCCTACTTATGATTTGAATAAAACCACAAATGAAGTATTCATGAAATATTTTTTGAAACAAAATTCTGCTCTTAATGAAATAAAGAAAAAGATAGCAATATCCATGATTAGCCTTGTTTAAATCCTGCATCTTATTTAAAACATGCAGGTAATTTGCATTCATACAATGCTGCTTAATACATTGTAATATTTTCACAAAACCTTTTATGGCAATAGAATAATATGGCATAATCTGTTTAATTGATCATACAAAAAGTTAAGGGGATAACTTCTTAATTATCTCTCTTAATGGACAATGAATAAAAAATCATTACCACCAGACTTTCCAAATGCTCAGTAATGAAAGATTTTATTGGATGGCTATCTGGTTTGTTTACGAATAGATTATCTAAAAAAATCCTAAGCATAAGAAGATGGATGTTTTTTTTTAGTTATAAACTGGAAGAGATGTAAACAAATAAATAAGTTATATATACGTAAGAGAATATGTATTACCAATATCATGATTTAGCAAGTACAAAATGGGAAGGGAAATCAATTATTAATATTTATAAAAAAATATAAAAAAAATAAAAGTTTAAAATCTCATATATATTTTTACACAATACACATAGTATACACGTTTTGTTTAAAAGTGAAAAAAATTTAGAATGTATTCTAATAAAAAATTAAAAAAAACAATCAAAAATATAAAACAAAATAAGGATGTATCTCAATTAGCATAATATGGCTCATAAAAAATAGTATTATATATATATATATACGTGTGTGTGTGTGTCAAAATTCAATATTAATTCAGAACCCATTATTACATATAAAAAATAAATGGTTTTCTCAGTGATGGAAACCATTTTATAAACCTTAAAACATTCTTTAGGAAATCAGTTTATATATATACTATCCTGGGCATATTGTTGATTTATTTATATATATAATTTTTATTTTATAAGCCATTTATTTATTGCTTATAAGGTTGATAATCATTAAAATTGTCAGTTGATGTCTTTTCTGACTTTATCTTATTATGTCTAATATAAGTTATTATAAAAAAAATTGGAATATAAAGTAATATTTTTAATTTGATTTTTTCCTCCTAAAAATCATATGCGATCTCATGATCTCATTTGAGTTCTCGTCTTAAAGCATGCATTTTTTTTTTTAAAATAAGAGGTAGAATGATATTTTGTCTAGTTTTAGCTTATTATAAACATTTTGAAATATAAAATAATTTGCAGGTTATTTTTCATCTTTTAAAAAAAAATAATGTGATATATCTTATTTATTGAAGTTAAATTTATTTACATGTTTAAAAAGAAGATGCATATTTGTTTTGCTTTTAATAAAGACAGTGACATATATGTATTTTAAAAACCCTGAACTCTAATTGGTAAATAATATTTGACATTTTGCATATATATGCCTGGACCTATTGAAGCGATCGGATCTAAGTTCGATCCGAGCTTCATGATGTTACACCTCTTTACCTAGTTTAAACTCCATTACTAATCATGAATTCTTCCAAATTCGGTAATGAGATTTTCACCCTTTTTCTTATATGTCTGACTTCAGTTAAAACTGCTTTGTTATTTAAATATTTATTAAAACTAATTGTGTTATATTTAACTCTATTAATATTACCAATTACCACATGGTAAAGTATTAACAAATAATGCTATTTAAGAATATTTAGTTATTTGATTACACATATATTACTTATAAATGGTTAAATATACATTAGTATAAGATTTCATTACATTGGAATATTTATTTTATATTTTGCAATTTTGTCCAATCTTTTATGATTAAAAGTCACATTTCTTCCATAAGTTTTAAATCATCATTTTCCAAAAACAATGGGCAATCCTTCATTAATTATTTTAAAATGACAAGTCAAAGTCTAAGGGCAGTTCTAATTTAAAATCATTTGTATAGATTTTGTGAATTCATTTTCTAAGTAAAAAGTAAATTAAAAATAATGGACTTGAAAGTCTTATAGAAGCAATGGATCGTATTTCAATTAGAGAAATTCCTTTTGGTAACAAGAGAAAAGCTATAGCTGTAAGGTATAGAAATCAGAATGGGGGGGGGGGGATTGCAAAAAAGGAACTAAATACCCTGGAAAATTATCTAGAAGAAACCATTACTTTCAATTTTAAAAAGAGTTTCCACCTGAAATTATGTCCATTTAATATTGAACCTCAACCGTATTCGCAGTATGGGATGTGGCTAACTTCAGGAATCTGATTGCTGGATCCCAAAGTTCCCAATAAATCTTAAAATGTTGCTGCTAAAATAGGACTCTCCAATACCAAATCATAAGCTGTCTAAAATCCATAATGAAACTAATCTATAAAATGAATTTTATTTGAGTTAAGTGCTCACATATGTTTCATTCTAAATCTAACTGGACTATGTGTTCCTGAATCAACAAGCAAGTCATGAAGAACTGGTAAATTTTAATTTTGATTAAACAACTACTTTCCAATATATTCATGAACTATCTTGCTAATTATGTTAAAAGTAATTATTGCCTTAAATCTTGTTTATTCATTTAATTATGCTTAAAATTGTTATACAGTAATTCTCTATATTATTATACCTTTAGTCCTAAATTAATATTTGATAATTTTTTTTCTCCTCTTATGATGATTTATTTTTATTCACTCTTACATGTATTTGTTAATGATTATTGATATCTGATATCATTTACTTGTGATATGATATGCCAATAAGGCTTTCAACTCGATAGTGTTTTCATTTATACTTATCTTAACAAAATAGTTGTCGTATAAAGTTTTATAGCCTACTTCTTATCTATGAGAACTGAATTAATAATAGTTCTACTAATTATTGGGTTGAAAGATTTATGTCATTATTTGATATAATTTTACCAAGAGCTGATATAAATTTCATTAGCTTAACTTATAGCCACTATGCTCTTGACTAGGTTCATTTAATTTCTAAAAAAGATTATGCACATGTGTTAATTTAATTTCATTAAAGGTTTGACAAAATTTTGTAAGGGAGAGAAAATATATCTTCTGAGGTAAGCCTAGTCTTTCAGCTTTGTGTTTGGTTACTGCATGATATAAGGGGTACTATTCTGCAATTGGGTTTCGGCATTTGCATGTTGTAAGTTTGATTTTAATCTTATTGATCAAGTCATCACATCAAGCATTTATATTATATAATTTGGGCTTTAAATTTAATATTATGACAATTATATTATTTCTGTTCCTAACATTGTTGGCATGAGGTATCTTCTTGATTTCTTAGGTTTGGTCATTTCTGCAGTATTATTTTAATTGATTGAAATATAAACCAAATGTTATTTTCTCATTCATTCATCACTTGTTTGGAACACCAAAGGTTTGTGGCTAAGTCCTGACCTGGCTTTCCCCCATGTTCCACAACTATTCACATGGCAAATATACTTGTTGAAACAAGTAGCCAGTGGTCTTCTCGAATTGATGACAAAAACCATTCGCTTCATCTTCATGCCATACTGTGCTATACCATTTTAATTGATGAATTCAAATAATGGCTCACATTTTTTTGCTTTGTAATTCATGATGAATTGATTCCTTTTAAAATCAAATTATTTTATATATCTATGAAATTTTAAATAATTGTACTTTACTAGATGTTAAATTAAAATCATACTTTTGTATTTCTCATGGTTTCCATAAACTGATTTATAGAGGAGGGGGAGATAAATCTCGCCTTCTTTGTTTTTTTTAATAAATTGGAAGCATATTTTTTTCTAGATAAATGTCAAATTAATAGCTAACGTACATAACTCATTTGGCATTTATGCTATATGTATTTTAATCACATGTCTGTTCATCAGAGCATATATATATATATATATATATATATATATATATATATATATATATATATATATATATATATATATATATATGTCATATTATTATTACTATTTGCGGGATATTCTGTGTAGTGAAAAAGCTAAATGCTGACGTTTCAGTACAATATCAAGTACCTTCCTCAGAGCGTCCTCTTTCTCAAATCATAAGAATGCATGTGAGATTTAAAATCGTTTTTATCATTTTCTTTCTCCTCATATTTAAATTCTATTGGTTGAGAAGTTTTAAAATTTATTTTCTCTTCCAATAGTTTCTTCCAAATGTTGTTAATCTTCTTTAACTCACACCTTTCATTTATGCTCTTGGGCCTTTTAAAAATCTCTATAGCTTCTCTTAGCAATCTCTGGTCATATTGTTCAATTTTTGCTAAAATATTTGTTTTTTCAAAATTGATATCATGATTTGTTAATTTAATATGAGAATAAATAACTGATGAATTGGATTTTTCTCTCACTGCCAGAATGTGTTCTTCCTTTCTAATATTTATTCTATGATTAGTCTGTCCTATATATGTATGTGGACAGACCCTACATGGAATTTCATACACACCATGACACTCCAAAGCAATTTTATCTTTAGGAAGAGGAAATATTTCACTAATTTTTTTATAAGTAGTGTAAATTGTGTGAATATTATTATTCTTTAAAATGTTACCAATTCTATCAGTTACTCCTTTAATATATGGCAAAATTGTCTTAATTTTTGATGTATCAAAATCTTTTTTCTTTTGATATGTATAAGCCCTATTAATAATTTTGTAATTAAAACCATTATGAAGAAGCATTTTATTAGTAGCAAAAAGGTCCCGGTGAAAATGGCTATCATCAGAAAGTCTCTTTGTTCTATCCAATAATGTCTTTGCCACTGAAAATAGTTGTGCAGGATGGTGATGAGAGGAAAAATGCAGATATCTCCCAGTGTGTGTTGGTTTTTTATATATACCATGGGATAAAGAACCATCTTCCCTTCTTTCAATCAAAACATCTAAAAAAGGTAATTGATTATTGATTGAAAATAGAAAATAATAATCAATTACGTTTTTAGATGTTTTGATTGAAAGAAGGGAAGATAGTTCTTTATCCCATGGTATATATAAAAAACCAACACACACTGGGAGATATCTGCATTTTTCCTCTCATCACCATCCTGCACAACTATTTTCAGTGGCAAAGACATTATTGGATAGAACAAAGAGACTTTCTGATGATAGCCATTTTCACCGGGACCTTTTTGCTACTAATAAAATGCTTCTTCATAATGGTTTTAATTACAAAATTATTAATAGGGCTTATACATATCAAAAGAAAAAAAAGATTTTGATACATCAAAAATTAAGACAATTTTGCCATATATTAAAGGAGTAACTGATAGAATTGGTAACATTTTAAAGAATAATAATATTCACACAATTTACACTACTTATAAAAAAATTAGTGAAATATTTCCTCTTCCTAAAGATAAAATTGCTTTGGAGTGTCATGGTGTGTATGAAATTCCATGTAGGGTCTGTCCACATACATATATAGGACAGACTAATTGTAGAATAAATATTAGAAAGGAAGAACACATTCTGGCAGTGAGAGAAAAATCCAATTCATCAGCTATTTATTCTCATATTAAATTAACAAATCATGATATCAATTTTGAAAAAACAAATATTTAAGCAAAAATTGAACAATATGACCAGAGATTGCTAAGAGAAGCTATAGATATTTTTAAAAGGCCCAAGAGCATAAATGAAAGGTATGAGTTAAATAAGATTAACAACATTTGGAAGAAACTATTGGAAAAGAAAATAAATTTTAAAACTTCTCAACCAATAGAATTTAAATATGAGGAGAAAGAAAATGATAAAAACGATTTTAAATCTCACATGCATTCTTATGATTTGAGAAAGAGGATGCTCTGAGGAAGGTACTTGATATTGTACTGAAACGTCAGCATTTAGCTTTTTCACTACACGGAATATCCCGCAAATAGTAATAATAATATGACATCTTTTATCCGTGAAAACATTAGAATTAATATATATATATATTTATTACGAAGATATGACATCTTTTATCCGTGAAAACATTAGAATTAATATATATATATATATATATTCCTTAGGTATTTATGCATTAATTATTGGCATATATAGAAAACTGCCATTATCCTTGTATATTGTAATTTCATATTTTAAGATTAGAGATAATTTATGCAAATCATCATCATTATTTATATAATAATTGCTTATATTAAATATTATATATTATACTTGGTGTCTGACCCCTCATCATTTATTAATTAAATTAAATATTAATGTTTACTGTTGTTTTGGCAACCCTATATATATATATATATATATATATATATATATATATATATATTGATTTACTCAGATATATCCATAAATAGTTATATCTTGCATTATCTTAGAATCAGTTAAGTAGTCTCATTAATAATAATATCCATTGAGCTAGTTCATGGCACATATTATCATTGTACTGCCATTATAGGTCATACTTTGGGGTTTGATCTGGGATGGGGTTCAAATCCAAACTGGTCTTGAATCGAATCTAGATAATTATGGCTTGAAGTTCCCTTTCAAAGATCTTAGGTCATGTTGGAGGTAGGACATGTATGACCGGTACACTATACACATGTGTTGATTCTGGGTTCACAAAATTTTAAACATAATCCTTGTTTAAAAAAAAAGAATAATGTTTATATTAATATTTTTAAATAAACCAAATGTATGTATTACTATATTTGTTTATTATTTTAAAATAAATTTAAAAGTTATTGTTGTGATAATATTTTTAATTATTTTTGTTTCCAAACTAACAAATTCTAAAAAGATATATTCTCAAGGACACTGACCTGCATTTAAGGAATATCAATAATTACTCAAGCAAAACTAAAACAAATGAACTTGAGTATTAAATTAATAACAGTATTTAATATGACTTCAGAAATTATGTCAAAGGGAAAATAGTATAAATAAGTCCATGACATTGAATGAATTTTCTCTTTTATTGCTTTTTTTTTTGTTTTTGTGTTTAATGAGCACTATGTTCCAATAATATTTTTCTTTACAAGATCTTTTTTTAAAAATGTGATATATATATATATATATATTTATAATATCACATTTTTAAAAATGTTATATATATATATATATATATATATATATATATATTTGAAAATGTTTTAGAGAATAAAATGATGAGGGGATAGATAAAACCCAATGTTTACCCAGAAAAGCAACTTAATTCTTTGAGAAGCTTTCAAGACAACAAAATGGAAATTTATCATTGTAATAGCATTATAAAAGTCTTTTAACGTACGCTTAAAATTCATTGTAGATATACATACACATGTTCTTGATAAATACATAGATAATTGATAAAAGATAAAATTATGATTTACTAAATATTTAAATATTAACAATTTTCTAAATAGAATGATTATTTAGTGAAAGAATGCCAAAACTTTGTATCTACTACATTGTGTTATAACATGCTTAATGCCAACTATAAGAGAATGATTTGTATTATAAAATGTTAATAAAACATTTACTATAAATCTATATATGCATTCATACAATAAAGTGCCTATATATTATTGATACATTAATGGATAAATTGAAGATTATTTCATAATGTAAAATTTTAATAACTGAAACATTAGATAAAATCCCAACTGTCTATATTTATGCTTCATATATATATATATATATATATATATATATATATATATATATATATATATATATATATATATATATATATATATATATATATATATATATATACCAAAATCACAAGGATATATATGATAATTTTCAATGTACTATTAGATCATTTAAAAGTAAAAAATGTGCCCTAATATCTTACTGGAAATTACTAGTTTTTAAATTAATGGAATAAACTTCAAACATTACACTCTTTCTTTGTTTGTTCACTGCATTCTACTTACTGAATTTTTTAGATGGTTTATATAGTTTTTTGGAATATGACAAAAAATTTGAAGTGCAGTAGAACATTTGGATAATAAATATTCATCACTGTTTACAGGTGTATGCTTAATTTATAGTTCAACATTACATTTATGCTTAAGGAAGTAACTTTAACATATGTCTTTTGTATGTGAATGAATATTTAACTGAATACTTAATTAAAGGACAATTACAGTAAAGTGATAATATGTAATTAAATATATATTTGCTTAATAACTTCTTTAATTTTACTTAGTATTTTCTGATGAATACCACAGTAACAAGTTAGGATTTATTTTATAATTTTATATTGTTTATCCAAAATTAATATGTAGATGAGTATTTTCCTTTGATTTTGGAATGTGTATTTTTTCTATCATCACCTATTAGTACAAACATATGCCACATCATATAGCATTTTAATTTGTAAAATATACTCATAATTTTTTTATTATTATTATCTATTTGTAAATAGACTATCATTATTATTTACTGAATTTGAATTTCATTTAATTTAATAAGTGTAAAATATAGCAATCATAATCTATATTTTAAAAATCATAAACATGGATACACATACTCTAACTAATGAATAATCTAAATATTTTAATTATTAAAGTGAATCTACTAATTTTGTGAATGCTTATTTGTATCAAAATTAATAATAAATTTTGGTAATAAAAATAAAGTCAATACACGGCAACCTAAGGCTTATTTAAAAATCAATACCAATACAAATTTTCTGATAAATTTTGAATATTATACTGACATGAGATTTATATTATATTATTTATAACAGCCTGATAAACCCTTATTCATTTGTTTGGTCATGAATTGATTTATCAACTGACATAGCATAACTAATTTTAACTAGTGCATGTATTCATTATATATTTATATTATTTAGTTAGTAGTATTTTAAATTCTTGCTTTATGATTTAAAGGACAATAATGAATTTTATTCTCTAATTGTGTTTTATATAAATTAGGGATTTGAAGCTAGAACTTGTAAACATAATCTTCCATTTTTTTTTTGCTTCAATCTTTTTTTTAATTATTATAAGTTTTGAATTTTTCATTTGATTTTGAAGCATCTCAAACTTCTGGGTATTCTACACCATTACATTTTCTGATGCTTCAATTCATAAGGCATATCAAAGACTTTTTCTTGTATCTTATTTAATTTTTATTCCATGACAGATTGGTATGTCATTTTAGGGATATAGTAGTGTTCTTCCTATTACTCCCATTTTATACTGGTACAGTTTTGGTGCCCAATATGGGGCTTGATTATAAATCATTGCTTCCTGTGTATAAAGAAAATAAAGTAGTAAATATCACAGAGATATCCTTGACTATTCTAAATAATAACATGATAATGATTTTATTTAAATAAAATAACCAAACTATTTTGATGGCATTTATGTATTTGTTTAAACATATAATATCCTTAGTATAAGTTTTATAAATTAATAAAAATAGAATATGAAGTTTATTGGCACATATTTAAATACAGACTAGTTACATATGTATATTCTTAGAATATATGGAAATGGTATTTTTTCAAAAGTTCTCAATTCATAAGATTTGTCTGGGAGTAGACATTGATAATATATATTACTTAAGAATTTTGTGTTAATAATAGTAGAAATAAATAAGTTTTATATGTAGATTACTTTTGTTAAGGATAACTACGAATACCACTAATCTATAAGTATGGTTCAAGACTAGTGATTTTAAAATTTTGAAAATAATTCTCAAACAGTTCCAGAAGTTTTAATACAATGTTTGAAAATATTGATCAAAGATTTGAGTATATTGATAAAAAATTGAACACCATAGATAGAATCTAATAATAATTTTGGAGAATTAAGCAATGAATTGAAAGATAAAATGATGGAGTCTAGATTTAAATTTGATAAAAAATTTGAAGATGTTGATAAAAACCTGTACAATTAAAGATGAATTCAACAGTAAATTTAATGCTTCCAATGCAAAAGCAAAGGATTGAAGAATTTGCATAAGATTTACATACTAAATTGAAGCAATATGTGGAAATATGTAATATTTAGATTTGGAGAATTAAAAGATGAAACAAAAATACCTGAAAATAAGTTAAATATGACCCAAGAAAAAATTGATAGGGGAATTAAGATTTTTGATAATAGTATCAGTGCTCTTCATAGTGATTATGAAAGAATCATAGAAAGGATTGATAAAATAGAGAATGAGCATTAATGTTGTTGATATGTAATAGCATTCGATTTCCCATAAGAAATTGCATTTAATTAATGCATGTTTAGCATTTTAATGATATTCTCAAATTATTGACTATTTTCATGAAACTTCATGATAATTATATAAGCACAACTGTATTGCATAATTTTACTCAGAACATTGATTATGGCAGTATTCTGCTGAGTACTGGCACAGTGCTTTTAATTAGTTATTTTTGTTATATCTTTTCATCAGAACTAACAGTCATCATGTATTTTAATAATAAAAAGTATATTTCTGAACAGTCATCATACAGTTACAATGATGTTACATTTATTATCTTTATGATAAATGATATAAAATTTATATTGTCAGAAAAATATAACAAAGTGTCATAAGAAAACACATGGAGTATAAATATTTTATGAATCTGATTAAAGCACTTAACTCATTCAGTAACTTCTTTGAAACTATTAAAAATATCTGAATATCTATGGAAATTAAATTATATTAAAAAATTCTACATTATGTAATGAGAAACGATGTTATTGTAATGAAGAAACGACATATTGTTATGAAAGTTACATTAAATGGAAATTTTTTATTGGTTTCCAGATTTAGATTATGATGATGATAATAATGTCTGTATTATACCACAAAACAAGCATTGGTAGCCAAGAGGTCAGTGCAGCGACCTTGCAAGCAAGCAGTTGCTTGCAGACGATTGTTGTGGGTTCACTTCCCAGCCCATACTATGACATATGGAAAAAAAACCTGAGTGACTCATTATATTAATTCAATCCTATGAATTCAAAATCAGTTACAATTAAGCATTATTATTGTAATATTTGGTAATCAGAATCATAAACTTTGTCATAAATTAGTTTAAATGTAAAATTATATTATGAGTTCTTGCTGACATATATTACTATCCTGAAAAGCAATCACTTATAAGATTAGATGGTCAGTATACATTAAAGGAAAGTGTATAGCCATATTTATTAATTTAATGGAGGCATTAAAGTACATAGTTACTCACATAATACTAGATCTATATATTTTTATATATAAAGTCACATAGGTTCAAATTGACAAGCTCAAAGCTCTTTAATGGCAAAAGTTAGTAACTTAATACTAGATTGAGATATTTATATTTAACTTTTACCAAGGTGATTCTAAAGTGAAGTTAATAGAATAAATTATGCTCTAAAAACATGATTTTTAAATACTGCTTTAAAAGCATGCTTTTTAATAATTAACACATTTGATAGTGTTTAATAAGCCTTAGAAGATTTCTTTCTTTTTAATTAATAGCAAATTAAATGTTTTAAAATTATATGAAGATTGAGATAATATTAGCAGACTACGACCTTTTCTATTATGAAAAAAATAATAATGTTAAGAAATTTTAAATTAATAGTATTTTACATATAAAACGTGCCTTGTTTTTATCTTGAACATAAAGAATGTTGATTTTTGCTGTGTGTGAGCGTATTTGTGTACATATAAAATAAAGACTTTTGAAGAATTTTCGATTTTAAAAAAAATCTTTTTCTTTACTTTCTTTTTATATTTGTTATTAATAAAATTTTGTCAAAAACAAGAAGTAAAGCCAAGCTATTATTTTTCCTACTAGAATGGATTTCTGCACAAATTCAACTTTTACTGATCAATTTTGAAAGATTTCGCACAAAAGCCTCGATTTTTAAAAATAATCTGCGTTGATTATTATTGCTTAACCAGCTGAAATACTTCTTGGCTTATAAATCTTCATACCAGTGGGAAAATATAGTTTTATCAGAAACTAAAAAGATATTCACTTTATCAAAAAAAAAAAAAAAAAATAGAGAAAAACAAAGAGGGGGTGAAGATAGGAGAGAATGTATAAATCAGAATAAAAAATATATCAGAAAAAATCGATATGAATTAAATTAATTATCAATAAATAAGTACCCTTTTTTTACTATCATTAAATTATGAAGAATACTATTCATGTATTTTATTCTAAGACGGTTAAAAAATGCACCGATAATATAGTTAATCAAAAAGAAGTAAATATAATAATTAATAAGAGCCGGTTTATTAACAGTAATAGTTTTTAGAGACTAGTGTCCATTAATTTCTTAAAGTTATAGTAGACGGCTCTATAATGTAAATTTTTAAAATAAGATTTGATAATCATAAGATCTTTTATTTTGTATAATAAAACCAATTGTATGGCGAATTAATATATGAAAGTTTTGTTAAATTTTTATTTAAACATGGCTAAAACAAAAACTACTAATTAGTATATAGATAACAAAAAGTTAAGCGGTTTGTTCAAAAATTAAATAATCAATCTAATCGTAATAAAATGACAATCTATTGATGCATGTTGATAAATCAAATTCTCATAAAATACTTTTTGCGAAATTTTTTTAAGTAAATGGTAATCACAGTTGGTATATATTTTAAGGCATTAGATTGAAAATATAATTTTTACAATAGCTTCAGTTTATATGGTATTTTGTTAATATTTTATATGGTTATAAAGTAAACACCTCATGAAAAACAACAATGCTAAAAATATATAATCATTATCATAAAACAAATTTTGGAAAAATAAAGATTTAAATATTTTTAAATTTATCGGTTTTAATTTCATTCAGAAATTGCGAAATTTGATAGAAAAGTTTAAAAGATAAAAATTATAGTAAGAGAATTATTACATTCTTCATACAATTGCAATTATATATATAAACATAAATCAAAACTTAGTGATAACCAGAATATATAATTTATGTAGGATATTAATTTTCCTCTAACAGAACAAAGAAAGTAAATATAACATTAAACAATAATTTATGTATATAAAATAAAAAGTAGGTAAATATTAATTTATATATACTGTATGCCATAATATATATTGACGCTTATTTACAGAAATTGCCAATTATCTTTGAATTTTTAAAGCAATAATTTCAGCTTCTGAAATATAATTTTGAATTAATAATTCATCATAGCCTTTATAAAAGTTTGGAGTGTTGATGTACATAATAACTTTAATTTATATGCTCACACATATAAATGTAGATTGCACAGTACACAGACTACCTAATCATTTATGTTGAAGATAATAATAATAATAATAATGTGTTAATTTTATTTAATGAAAAATAATTTGAAATAGTAACCTTTATAAATTTGCACATTTTAGAAAAAATAAAAATAAAAATCTATGACTACCTATTGCTTATGAACAATGACACTTTGTTTTTATTTTTAAAATAAGAATAAAAATGATATATATATATATATATACATATATATATATAAAAACAAAAAAAACATGCTTTTACACAAACATACTTAACACTATTTCCTAAATTATTAAAATAATTACTAAAATTATATTTTAACTGCATGCATTGTCTGTTATTTACCCATCAGTGTGAACCGAAGCCAGATAAATTTCATATTTTTAAATAAACTGTTTAAATGGTTCTGTAATTAATCAGTTAGATATTTAAACAATATAAATGATTCAATGTGAAAATCAAAAAGGCTGTATTAACAATAATCATATCTTCAGGCGTTTGGAAGGTTACACAATATTTTAATGCCATAACATTATCAAATCCAAAAAAAGATTTTTTTCTTTACTCATCTAAAAATAAATCCTTAAGCCTTTAGCTCTGGAATCTGATATTCTACCAATATATCTCAGCACAATAATAAAATAACAATCACAAGAATGAAAGCATGTTTAAAATAAAACAAAAAATTCTAAAAAAACAACAACAAAATATTGGAAATTATATCAAAAATTGTGCTATTTATAAACAAAAACATGACTGCATAAAATATATTACTAGTCAGATAGCAATAAAGATGATTAAATAAAATAATAGTGATTAATAAGAAAAGTAAGTAGTAATATTGCCAAATAAAGTAATTTAAAAAGTAAGTAGTACAATTTATACAAAAAATAAACACAATTCTAAATATTAATGAAGTAATTTTATAAACTAGAATAATTAAATAATGCAAACTTATAAGAGCTATATTTGTAATATTTAATCTATATATAAACATAACACTATCAAAAAGCAGATCAGTATCAAAGCTGGACATAAAGCTAATTGCAATTTGAGTGCATATAAACATTATTAATGATAACAATATATGGTATATATATACACACAAAACTGAATATATATATATATATATATATATATATATATTCAGTTTTGTGTTATAATTTTAGTATATATATATATATATATATATATACTAAAATTATAATAGTTATTACCATTGGTATGGCCATAGTGCATTAATTCATAATTACATCTCTGAAAGCACACATTTAAATACTTTATCTGGTATATTTAGTTACACAGTCAATAAAAATATTGATCACATTAACATTTTAAACCATGTTACTTTTTAAAAGAAAGTTATAAATGTAAGAATATAATACCCATTATAAAAAATATTATATATAATATATAAACAATTTAACAGTAAAAGAAATATTATATTTTAAATTCTTTAGTAGCACTTTCAATTACATAGTAGTCCTCATCAGCTTTAACTGAATTTCACATTTTTTAATGTTACATAAATTTCCATAAACTGTGTATGGCTGTATTTGCAACTTTCCTATTTACTAAGTCAATAAACCTCAAGAATGTGTGCCTGAAACTGCAAAGGTAGGGACCTCTACAGGTCTTAACCACAAGCTTACATTTTGAAAGAAAAGAGGGGGACCCTTCTTTACTTCAACCTACTTTCTATATAAATAGGTAAAGCTGAAGTGCTTAAATCTGTGGGTGTGAAGCTATTCATTACTTCACTGATTAGGTCCACAATTCCTATTACACATTAATACTCATGAAATCTTTTGATTTACAATGAGTCAATGGAAAGATCTTATAGTTAGAAATCTATTATGATTATTTAAAGTTGTAATTCTGAATGTATTTAATGCACATTGATCACATAAGTAATATTTACTAAGGCAATAAACCTCAAGAATGTGCACTTGAAAATGTCAAGGTAGGGACCTCTACAGGTCTTAACCACAAGCTTATGCTTTAGAAGAAAAGAGGGAACCTCTTCTTTACTTCAGCCTACTTTCTATATAAATAGGTAAAACTGAAGCTGTTAGATCTGAGAGTGTGAAGCTATTCAATACTTTGCTGATTAAGTCCACAATTCTTATTACACAATTCCATTGACTCATTGTAAATCAAAAGATTTTGTGAATACAAATGTGTAACAGGAATTGTGGACTTAATCAGTAAAGTATTGAATATCTTCATGCTCTCAGATCTAATTACTTCAGCTTCACCTACTTATATAGAAAGTAGGTTGAAGTAAAGAAGGATTTCCCTCATTTTTTCCAAAGCATAAGCTTGTGGTTAAGACCTGTAGAGGTCCCTATCTTCACATTTCCAAGTGCACATTGTTGAGGCTTATTGCCTTAGTAAATATTATTTATGTAATCAATGTGCTTAAATATATTTATAATTACAAACATGCCTGTTAATAACTTCTTTATATTTATCTATTAAAATTGCCTCTTTAATTTTCCTCTTTTTATGATTCCTATCTTCCATTAATATTTTTATTTCATTAATATTAAATGTAAACCTATAATTACATTTTTTTTCATAGTCAAAGAATACTGAAGCTATATTAAATTGACTATTTACATTATTTTATACTGATTATATAATAATTGATGCTCCTTTAATCTTTTTTCCACAGAACATCTCGATTCACCAATATATAATTTTTTACATCCACATGAAATCTGATAAATTATATTACTTCTTTGCAATTTAGGAATTATACCCTTAGAATTATTAATCAATCGATTAACATTCAGAGAAACACAAAATGAGATATTGTAATAAAAAATGAATATCTATGCCATTTGTAAATAACATGCAATCTAAATTAATTGAGAATATATTTAAAGAAAAGTGTAATATTTTATTTTGTGTTCCTCTGAATGTTAATCGAATGATTAATAATTTTAAGGGTTTAATTCCTTAATTGCAAGGAGGTAATATAATTTATCAGATTTCATGTGGCTGTAAAAAATTATATATCGGTGAATCGAGATGTTCTGTGGAAAAAAGATTACAGAGGCATCAATTATTATATAATCAGATTAAAAATAATGTAAATAATCAATTTAATAGAGCTTCAGTATTTTTTGATCATAAAAAAAACTTGTAACTATAGGTTTACATTTAATATTAATAAAATAAAAATATTAATATTAATATTAATTATAAAAAGAGGAAAATTAAAGAGGCAGTTTTAGTAGATAAATATAAAAATGTTATTAATAGGCAAGTTGCAAATATGGCCATACACAGCTTATGGAAGTTTACATAACATTAAAAAAAATTTTAAATTCAGTTAAAGCTGATGAGGATTACTATGTATTTGAAAGTGCTACTAAAGAATTTAATTAAAATATTTCTTTTACTGTTAAATTGTTTATATATATATATATATATATATATATATATAACAATTTAACAGTAAAAGAAAATTGTATAATGGTTTGTATATTTTATATATATATATACATATCATAATGGCATGGAAAGTTTGGGTAAAGAGGGAGTGATGTGAATCACATTATCATCTTCATAAAATAAATAATGAATGAGAATCTATAAATAAAATAAAAAAGGAACATGAGACTCAGCATGAAACTTACAATATATATAGCTACAATAATAATTAATTATAAAATACAAATTAATATTAATGTCATCAGCATTTATACTACTACTACTAATAAATGTACCAACAATTAGTCAAAAACTCATCAGCAATTAACAAAAAACAGCCAAAACATCAATCATTAGCAAACAATAATCAGAAAATAATTAACAGACAACATTGTGACTAAATTAAAAAAGGTACCCTGCAAACAGGCTATTTATCTAGCCACTGCCATACATAGGACACTATATACCAATAATTATTTGAATAAACATACTTAAGTGCTAATCACACTTAATAATAAAAATAATGCTGGCACACTGGTAAATGCTGATTATCAACAGTGCTCTGGCCATATGATACTCTTAGTGAACAGGCCAACTAAAACTTAATTTCTAATAAAATCAAAATGCAACAATGGACATTAAATGTTATATGTTTGTGTCATTCCACGTAATCTTATGGATGTCCAAACACTAACATAAGACTCTACATTCATATAACTAACCATTGTGCTTGCTAAAACTAACTAAAGACCATAAGAGATAAAAAAAGTAAAATGGCTTATTATATATTTTAAATAATTTTAATGGGATACATTTAAATTGTGTAAAACCTTAAGTTCTGATAAAAAACACTCTACCAATTCATGTAAGAAATAGCTGGAGAAATAGAAATGTAAACACTAAAATATTTTAAACTATCATTTCATAAACTAGATGATTAATAATTTTAAAATGGCATGATAATATGACAATTTAAATTTATACATTTTTATCAAAAATAACATTTTATATAAAAATGAATAACCATTTAAATTCATTCAGTATTTGAAATAATTTTTGGTGATTATGAAAATTGTCCAATGCCAATTTGAGATATTTAATATTGCAATCATATTGAAAATATATTTTCTATGAATGACACATAAATTAAATAAAATTGGAGTGAATTAACTAGTCAAATAGATGTGTTAATTTTAATAATAGTTGAAGTATTTTAGTTGTCTGTTGTTGTTCTTGTGAGGGTAGTTAAATATATGTAAAATCCCTCATTATATTTAATTACATGGTATTACTTTGTCCATTATTATTAGAAATGAACCTGAAATTTTAAATAATTATAGAATTATATAAAATGATGAAGAATAAAAATTATTAGTTAATGTTAGATTTTAGTATTATTTTATAAAGGAATAGTAATTACTCTATTGTTTTTCCATAATAAGTTCAAGTTAGGATTATTCTATGTGGGTTTTAAGACATGGATGTATTATGAGATAGTTTTGTTATATCAAATAAGTAGGGACATTATTCTTATGCCATTGAGTATGTTTCTTTAGGGGTATATCCTCAATGTTAAGCCATTGTATCTTGCTGAATGTCTCATGTGAAGAGTTTTTCATAATTTTAATCAAAATAGTATTTTAATTACAATTAATAAGCTAATTCTAACTTAAACTATTTGTAAAATAAATGAGCTGAGTATTTAATTTGAACTCTAATTATTTATTACTGTTACAGTTATTATACTTTAACTTGATTAATGTATGATATTTAATTGTTAGGAAATGTTAATTTATTAGATATTATATGTTAGAAGTGTACATTAAACTAATAATAATAGTATATTAGTAGTTATTGTTGATGTAACTGGATTTTAGTTTATTATAGTTATTTCATAGTTAGCCAGAAAGCTTAGATTAAATTTCCTTTAAGCAAGGGTACAATATATATCACTAAACATTTCTTCTACAAGTTAATATGCACATTTTTATGTATATATCATATTTAGTATGATGACATAATTATATGTGTATTATAAATAATTAAATGATTAAAAATCTGAAAATATTAATTTTACGTGAAAAGTGTTTGGTATTTTTGCTTTTGATTGGAATTTTTTTTAAAAAATAATGCTTAGAAAACTATACTGTAAATGAACTTCACTTAATATGTTCAATTATACTATCTGATACACAGTGCACATTTATAACACTAGATATTTCTGTGTTAGGTTAATATGTATTGGTTCTTATATATATATATCATTTCTTAGTAGATATGTATATTGTACCTAAGTGAAACTTCACTTCATTCCAATAGCTGCCAGAACTTATATTAGCTTAACCATTTTATACAATTATCTGTTTTTAAAAAAATAATAATAAAAAAAAGAAATTAGTTAATGAATAGGATGTAATAATAATTTGTAATGTTGTGATATTTAGTAAATTGATATAATTATATGTGCAAAGTAAGTCACATATTTGTAGTTAGTTGGGTTGGAGTTGTAATATAGCATTTTTCTCAAAATAAATGTTTGAGTTATTATTTTAAATAATGATAATAAATAATGTTAACTGTGTTATAAGATAACTTTTGTTTTATTTATTTCTAGTTTATAGCTAATAACTGAGCTAAAATTGTAAATAGGGTAAATAATATAAAATTGATATCAAATTAATCTAAAGTTTTTTTAAAACATTCAAATAATAATTTAATCTTTAATGTAAAGTAACCTTAACTTGTTAAAAACTATTTTAATATAATGTTTTCAAATATTTTTTAATTGTCGTCATTAAAAGTTATAATTAAATATTGGAGGTCAAGTTAAGGGTCACTTTTGTGTGTATATGTATAGAAATATAAGAAGAAAATGATAAATAATTAGCTACAATGTTAATTTAAAAAAAAAACAAGTGAATGAATAAAATAATTATTAATTTAAATTTTAGCATGTAAATTTTAATAAATGTATCAGTTGATAAATGAGACAAGTGATAATTTTATATCAGTATTTCTATTTTTATTTTATGTAATATGTCTTTTTTGTTATTATTATAAAAAACTAATTATTAACTTTTAATTTAATGTTGTTAGATCATGTGATATTCAAACATTTAGTTCATACTGACATCAATATCAATCAATCTGTATTCCAGCTGATTTAAAAAAAATACAGTTAAAAAGGATTATGTTTATTGGTTGTTTAAAATAAAGTGACATGAAAATTTTGGGATGAAAAATAGAAAGAATATTGATATAAAGAAAAGTTTTATTTTTTTTGTGAGTTGAGTCCTGAATTTTTCTGAAATCTTTTCTTCTCTAGAACAAGTATTAATTATTTTAAAAAGCTTATTATTTTTTAACAAAAGTATTGTAAATTAAACATTTAATTATTTTATATCTCCACGGATGACTGCTAAAGAAAATAAGTAACCCATTTTTTGTCATTGAACTTTCAATTAAGCTTTAAAAACTTTTGTAAAATGTTAGGAGAAAAAATTTACTTTTGCTGTCTTCTAACTCCATAAATAATATCTTTTATGAAATAAATTTAAATATATGCAGCTATTATATTTGTGGCTAAATGATTATTATTGCTAAATAAATTAAAACTTAAATGACAAAAATTTAGAAAATGTATAAAGACTTACTTCTATATTTTAAAAGCTTAAATATCCTTGTGTTAATTTCATATCTAGCTAATTCAAGTTTTCCACATGATATTAACTGCACCTGACATTAAGTAAAAACATTCGTATGATGTGAATTTACCTGATTCTGAATTAGTGTTATAAAATACTTTGCACCGTAACTAATTAAAAAAGAAATTGTTTTTTTTTTTTTTTTAAATGCTTATAGTATATTTATAATAGACTGAAATGTACATTCAATTGGAACTTTTCCTTTAATCTGAAATGGAATAATATAGAGTTTGCAAGTAAGAAACTTATGAAATATGTCTGTGTATATCTGTATCTAAAGTTGTGATAATTTATTCTAAATTATTGGACATACTAATTTTTTTTTACTAGCAAACTGCTCACACTCTTATTTTAAAAAGAGTATAGAGAAATTATCTAGAAGCATCTTAACATTGTATGCAAGTAAATTTTAAAAAAGAAAAACTGCTTAAAAATGTGTTCTGTTAAAAAAATGGAATGAAATTGAACTGTATTATTGTTATAAGTAAACTCAGGATCCCATAATGATATTATCAGCTGAATAATTTGTTTTATTTACCATTTATCACCAGTTTATTACTATTAGTATTATCATTATGTTTTATTATATTGCTTATTTAAACTAAAATATATTTACAAGGGAGAATTGCATTAACTTTAAAGAACTATTGAATATATTTTGTTTGAAAATCTTTGTCATATTTAAACTAAATGTTTAAACTAGAAGCTTCATGCAGAATACCAGCCTGTCAGATAAATAGTATTCAATAAATAATATACATGTATTTAATGGAAATCCAGTGCAGAGGAAATTGAAATTATGAACTGTAGTTTAATGTATATTTGTTTTATTTGTTTTGTTTTTTTTTTTAAAAAAAAAAGAGGACAGGAAAAATATTTATACTGTATTTTCTTTATAAATGTGTGTAATACTGTTTGGTATAAATGTGTCAGGTAATTTAATTTATATAATTTTAGTCTTAATGGGTTTATTAGATTGTGTAAACATTCTACCATTCTCAGGTAATATTAGTATTATTACATTTGATAAGTGTTTAGTAAGTTAATGTACATTTTAATCATTCTTATCCCTGGAGATTTTCGGATCTCATTGTAGATAATTTCAATGTATGGTATTTCACTCAGTTTTATGTAAAACAACCCAAGTGGTTTATCAGAGGGTTTTCCATTCATTTGTTTTTTTATAAATGCTACCTTAATAATAACTGATAATAGTTTTTTTATATATGTACATAGAATTAATTTTCTCACACTTGGTTCATAGTCTTTTAAATGTCCACTAGCAACTATGTTTTAAGATTTAATATTTTATTATGTGTGCATTGTACTTTTCCCCAGAATTTAATATGTATTTAATATTTTTAAGTAGTTCTTATATACTCAGTTGACATTATTTGCATTGTTGGTTCTGATATTGATTAATACACATTGTAATTTAAATTTCTTGAAGATGACTTAGTCAATTAAAGTGATGTTGATATCTTGTTATTAGTTTAGTATTTGTTAGGCTTATAGAGCAAGGCTTTGTTGATTATTATTAGTATGCTTAATGCAATAGACAAGGTTTTCCATTCTTATTGTATTGCTTTTCCATGACATAATAGTATCTATTCCCAGTGATGATTATTATATATTAGTTATTGTATTTTTAGTGATTGTAATCACATATTTTGAATTGTTTAGATCCCATGAAAATGATCATATATTTGCTGGCATATCTTACCTGTTCCTGATATGCTGTGACATGGTCCAGGCATCCTCCTTTCTGCCTCAAATATAGGTATTTTTGGAAGCCACCACAGTCTTATGAAGTTGTTCAGCTCTGCAGAGCATATGTGTATTTATTTTGGCCTCTCACTCATTATGTATTAATATTATTTCCACTACAGTAGGCAATGTTGCATTTGTTTTAGATATGTAATGACAAGATATGTTTGTTTGAAGAACTCTGTTTCTTCAGGTTGTATTTAGCTATTTTTAAGACTTAAAGGCATATCCACAGTTCTATCATCCACAAACCAACCAACAATAATTTATATTTATTTTTAAGTATATAGATTATGCATATGGTTATAAGTAGCAATTCACACATAGTAGTTAATAAGTTCATCCTGAGTTTTCACTGATGGAATTGTAAGTCTTTTAAATTTCATTTTAAAACTTTTGGGGTAATAATTTTATGTGGACAGAATTTCTTTAAATATGTGTATAAATGACCTCTGATGAGTGACTCATGCATCTAATTTAATTTAAATTTAGCTTAGATTAATCATTCTTTTCTTGTCAAAAAAAAATCTCTGTCATCTGTCTAGGCCTGATCGCTCCTCAGACTGCTGTTTTAACAGCTATTGGCTGTCTGAAAGTAATAGTGAGGTGCATGTGGAAGAATAGCAACCTTCCAGTCATTACTAATTTAATAACAACATGCGATTTAAATAAAATATTATTTACAACGTTACTGATAACTTATATTAACATCTAGAAAATTGTGGTGTAGTAAATCTAAGATTTGCACGGTAATATAAATTAATAACTCAGTGAGTAATAAATGTATATGTTTATATATTCATGCTTTCAATGCAAGATGCTTAAGACTGGCTTTTATATATATATATATATATATATATATATATATATATATATATATATATATATATATATATATATATATATATATATATATATATATAAGTTAAGTAAAAGAGAAGAGTGGTATCATTCTTTTCTTATCAAAAAATCTCTGTCATGTGTCTAGGCCTTATTGCTCCTCAGACTGCTGTTTTAACAGCTATTGGCTGTCTGAAGGTAATAGTGAGGCACATGTGGAGGAATAGCAACCTTCCAGTCATTACTAGTCATAATAATGTAAGTGTAGCTAATGATAATTTAAAATATATGCTGTAAATGCTAGTCCCAGCTTAGCTTTTGCTTAGCTTATGGAATTCAATGTGAACCGATTAGTGTATTATTCTTGTTAAATTTTACCACAATATTATGAAATGCATCAATTAAAAATAAAGTTATGTTTGTTAACCTCATACTACTATAATTAAAGTAAAGATAGTTAGAATCCTTAATATTTTAAGGAGTTTATTTGGATAGAATTAAATATCAAATAGCTTCTGTTCACTCTTGTAAATTTTGTTATATTAAAATAAACAGTTGCAAAAGAGTTAATTCACAGCTCGAGCGATGTCCTGGGTAATAGGCCATTATTAGTTTAAATTTAGATTAATTAATCAAATCTTTAAATTAATATTATTTTTAATTAGGCTATGATTGAACATAATAAGATAGTTATCTTATATTTGGCCAAGATATCACTCACTTGTTTATTCATTCAAGCAATCATTTATTAGGCAATGTTAACTTTTATCTTTCACAAAAGTTTAGTCAAAACCCCGGAGATTATTTACTCTTGTTGTTATTATTATGTTTAGTGAGATAGTCCTTCAATAAAGTATCATTTGGTTTATTCAGAGTATATGATCTGATAGAAGACTGGCTCTAATGACTATTAAATAATGACAAAATTTACTTTATATTATTTATGTTAAATTATTGAACATACCTCAATAGTTATTTGCATTAGTGTTAGATTTGGTCTCTGTCCAAATATATATCTCTGTAACATCATTCATCTTAAAGATGAATGTTTATTGTAACCCCACTGATCTAAATCATTAGGAGTGTCTAATAGATTAGGATAGTTTGTCTCCAATAGTTTATCATTATCATTTTCTCTAATATAATCATTTCATTTTCTTTCATCTCATTTCTTTCTCTCTTAATTATCATCTTCATCTTCCATTCTATCATATCATCTTTCATTTCTCATCTTGTCATATCATTTATAGTATCTTATCATTATCTTCTTTTATCTCATTTCTTTCATCTTGTCTTCCTCATTATCTTCATCATTTCATCTCTTTTCCATCATTTAATGTCATCTTACATCATCTTACATTCTTATCTCATCACCATCTTCTTTCATTTTTTCTTCTGATTTCTCTCTTTCATTATCTTTCTCATCTTTTATCTCTTCTTACATCATCATCATCTTCATTTCTATTCTTATCTCATCACCATCTTCTTTCATTTTTTCTTCTGATTTCTCTCTTTCATTATCTTTCTCATCTTTTATCTCTTCTTACATCATCATCATCTTCATTTCTTTTCCATTTCCTTTCTCATGTCATTTTCCATCATCCTTTCTCTTTATGTCTCTTCTTTCCTCATCTCATTCCAGCATCTTTCTTGCACATCGTCATCATTATCCTCACCAACTTCTATCATTTATTAAAGGTTACAATATATATATATATATGATCAATAGATGTTACAATATATATAAAAAATATATATATATATATATGATCAATAGATGGAGCTTTACCAAGACCTCCAAACAAGCGTATTCTGTTTACATAAACATCAGAGTCAATATTCACTGTCTCTTTCATTTTGCTCCACCCTCAGATCAGCTGATTTCAAGCTGATTTGCTCTCATCAGTGAAGGGATAGGAGTTATAAAACTAGACATAAAAACTGACTCCAAGTGTTTATGCAAAACGTTTCTATCAGTTTGCAAGCATGAATTTTTTAGACATGTTAATATCTTCAAACTCAGCCTATCAAACAAGATAGCTATATGGGTCTGATTTCAGTTCAGTTTCTCCACATAGTAAAAGTTTCTGCAATCTATATCATTGCAAGAAAACTTTAAAGGTACATTTATGAAAAAGAAAAACAAGTTTTATATACGTAAAAACCTGCTATCGCTTGTATTAATGATCAATAGATGGAGCTTTACCAAGACCCCCAAACAAGCGTATTCTGTTTACATAAACATCAGAGTCAATATTCACTATCTCATTCATATTGCTCCACCCTCAGATTAGCTGATTTCAAGACATTAACGTGTCTAACAAATTCATGCTTGCAAACTGATAGAAACGTTTTGCATAAACGCTTGGAATCAGTTTTTAGGTCTAGTTTTATAACTCCTATCCCTTCACTGAGAGAGCAAATTAGCTTGAAATAAGCTGATCTGAGGGTGGAGCAAAATGAAAGAGACAGTGAATATTGACTCTGATGTTTATGTAAACAGAATATGCTTGTTTGGAGGTCTTGGTAAAGCTCCATCTACTGATCATTACTACAAGTGATAGCAGGTTTTATGTATATAAAAGTTGTTTTTTTTTTTCATAAATGTACCTTTAAAGTTTTCTTGCAATGATATAGATTGCAGAAACTTTTACTATGTGGAGAAACTGAACTGAAATCAGACCCATATAGCTATCTTGTTTGATAGGTTGAGTTTGAGTTTGAAGACATTTACTTGTCTAAAAAATTCATGCTTGCAAACTGATAGAAACATTTTGCATAAATGCTTGGAGTCAGTTTTTAGGTCTAGTTTTATAACTCCTATCCCTTCCCCGATGAGAGCAAATCAGCTTGAAATCAGCTGATCTGAGGGTGGAGCAAAATGAAAGAGACAGTGAATATTGACTCTGACGTTTATGTAAACAGAATACGCTTGTTTGGAGGTGTTGGTAAAGCTCCATCTATTGATCATTAATACAAGCGATAGCAGGCTTTTACGTATATACAACTTGTTTTTCTTTTTCATATATATATATATTGAAGCTACACACATGTAAATGTTTCCTTTACCATTCACTGAGGTTTAATTAAGATCCTAAGATCAACCACAGTGAATGTAGATTAAATAGAAACTTTAAATTTTTATAAAAAAAATACATTCAGGAAAAGATAGCTATGGCCACAAATCACTTGCACAGGTTTGTGCAGCCCTGGTAGGACTGTACTGATGTTCAACTGACAACTTTTGATGACTACTGCCTCACCCTGCTTAAGACTTTCTGAAGTGAGGAGAGGCAGGATAGGATATTCCATAAAGTATCTCAAGAGAAATATTTGCATAAAAAGGAGACTCATACACATTTTTTCTGCCAAGTAGCACTTCTAAAGTCCCAGATGGTATTTAATTTATCAGATAGTCACATTATTGAGACTATAAGGTGTAACATCATTTCTCACATCTAGCAATTAATGCAAAGTTATAGAAATTTAAGGATAGATGAAATGGAAGAGTTATTAACCATGATAGACTTCTGAAATATAAGTAAAGATAACACACTCTGGGAAAGAAGAATAGAAACATTAAAATTACAAACATCTGTCATACAAAATGAATATCAGCCAAAAGATCAGAATGAACAATCTATCCACGATGAAACCAAAGGGAAGAAGAATGACAGTGTATGCAAAGATAAGAGAGTGACACCCACTGCCACATTGGAGCAACATGAACTGGACCACTGACTACTGCACTAGGATTGTCCAAATATTGAAAAAATGAAAATATCCCATTTATGGTATTGATAGACATGGGAAACAAGGAAAATCTCTGATCTCCGATGAGTGGTGAAACACCACACAAAGTGCATACACATCCCCACTACACCAAAACAGGTTACTCAAGTAGTTCTTGCCAATGGAAAAAATGCCATCATGAGATCACACTAGATTGAGCTGAACTTAAATATTGGCACCAGATATGAACACCATACATTCCAGACTATGCTGGGTTTAATCAAGGATGCACTGTTTAGATCAGACTTTCTTGAAAAGCACAACTCCCAAGTAAACTATCAGGATTGGAATTTTGTGTTTTATAAGGAAAAAATGGTTTTGGCAACAACAACCGACAGAGTACAATAATGTAAACTGTGTTCAAAAATATATACCATCAGCAGAACAATGTATCATAAACAAAAGTTCATTAAGTGCTAACGAGTAGCATACTTTACACCATGCTTTTAAAAATTTCACAAATCTGTTCACTAGTCATGAAACATTGACAACAGAAGTGATGTCAGATTGCATATTTAAAATAAACCATTACATAATACAAGAGATAATGTCCAAGGCCATTCATGATAAAAAAACTAGGAGAAAATGCCTTATCATGGCCAGATAACAAACACAGAACAACATAGAGGAAATACCAGGTTCCAGAAAGGAACATCCACCTACAAAAGAATCACATAATCAAAGACATGAATAAAATACCAATGAGAATGGTATACCTTATGGAACAAGTACACAGACTGTAAAACAGGAAAAGAGAAAAATATTTTAAAAAGATAACTAACATTAAAATCACATAATGTTTATTTCTTTATAAATATACATAAAACAACAGAAAGGTTCCCTCCATATACTCTGCTTCAGTTCACATCAAAGGTAACTAGAGTTCTTTTTTTATAGATCTGGAAATATGAAGCTACCCATATATATATATATATATATATATGGGTATACAGTAAATGGTGAAGCATATATATATATATATATATATATATGCTTGCTTCACCATTTACTGTGGTTTAGCAAAGAACCTAAGTACAACCATAGTGAATGTAGATTAAATAGGAACTTTAAAGCATTTAATAATAAAAAAATACATTCAAAAAATTTTATAAAATAAATATAAACATTTTTAATTTTAGAGAACAAAGACAAATTCCTGGAATCACAGAACTCATTAAAGAAGAGATTGTAAGTTAGATAGAAATAATTAATTTAAAATGTCATTTAAAATATAAGACAGTGAAACAATAGGATTGGAATGCAAGATGGCCAACAAATTCAGTATAAATTAAGAGCTTGTCTTTTGTTCTGAGCTCTTGTACCAATGAAAACTCTGCCATGTGGACTGTAAGCTGCTTTAAAAAAACTTAAAATGGGTGCTATAGTTCAATGGCTGAGTAGACTTTCTCTCTCTCCAGCCATTTTCTGTTTGCTGGAGCCAGATTGATGTAGTGAAGAAATGTGGAGTTCCAGAAAATTTTTACCCAACCAATGCCTGCTGCTATTAATAGGTAGCCAAGGTGGAAAGTAAAAATAGAAAGAAAAAATAGAAAGATGGACATGTAGATGACCAAAATTATAATAAGCCATCAGTACTAGTTGTGGACTATAGTATTACTATGACTATCTAACTAAAGATGTACATTATTTCAGAAGTTAGAGGTAACTATCCTCTTATGTAATTAAATGGAAATGAACATGAATACAATAAGGAATGACTAGGAGTATGTAATATCAGTACAGAACTAACAATATTATGTAAGTATAAGTATGTTAACTAAATGTTCACCAGAATTACTGTCAAGAATCAATACAATCATTCAACAACATGAGTGATCAACAATAAAAATAAATCAATAGTCAAAATTGACAGTCAATCTTGTAACTGGATTTGAGATGTGTCTAATATAGATGAGGATAATTATTTAGTCCTTGTCAGCTTGAGAAAATTATTTAAACATTCATTTGTATGCACAAACTTAAGTGCTAATTCATCAGAATAGATAAAAAATACTAATGCTGGGATACTAAATCATGCTGATCATCATCAATGCTCTGGCAATCTAATACCATTAATGTATTAGCCAACTATAAACTTAATTTTTAATAAATAATAAACTAAATAAAATGTAGTGAATGGACTTTAAAAAAGATCTCATTTGCACAAATCCAGGATCATCATCAACTGGATGTCCATAAATACTAAATATAAAATCTTTTTATATAATTATGCAGAAATTGAACTCAGGAAATAAAAGCTCCATAACTGTTACTGTGAGCAGGAAATAATACAATGTATATTCTGAAACTATTTAGAATTGAGTAAATTTACTAGAATAATTTTAACAATGACATATCAATTTATTAATAATAAAAAATAAAGGTGTGCATGATATGGTTATACACATAAAAATTAAGCCTTTTAATTTTGATTAATATATAAAAATATGCTATCACATTGTGATTTACAAATACTTTAATAAGTTTTCATTAAACCCATATATGAGCACACAGACATGTGACATAATAGTTTATGAACATATTTGAATTATCATATAATAAAAATATGATTAATTTTAACATATATGTGTCTATCTTACATGTATCCACATAAGTACACAGATATTCCATAGCATATGGGAATTGTGACATAAAAAGCTATTATATTGTGATTTGCAAATACCTCATAATGGGTTTACATAAAACATATATATATATATATATATATATATATATATATATATATTAGCAACAGACATGTGGTATAATAATTTATGAATATATTCGAATTGTCATAAACTTATAAATGAGAATATTTTTATAATATATAATTAATAACTGATTTAATATATATGTATGTGCATACATTAATGTTTATATCATATTGTTCAATTTATCAAAATAAGAGACTTATTAAAATATATTGTTCATATAAATGCACACATATTATGTGTATATATACATATAAATATAGATGATGTGAATTAAAACTATTAATTAGCCTCTCTTCTTTTATTATAAATAAAAGCTTTTTTTTAAAAAAAAAACCCAGCTATTATCATTTAAATAGTTTCATTTAAAATTCAGGTTTTTGTAGCCTCACTTTCAATATTTAAAAAAAGGATATTAAGAGATTTCTTTTTTTTTTTTTTTTCAAAATAAAATTGTCTATAAATCAATCATTTGTTTTTTAGACTTTTAATTAAAGCAAAAATTATTTACTTATTTTACATTTAAATTATAGATTTTAAATGTCATTTTCACTGAAATAATTATTTAAAGTAATTCATCAGCAACACTTTATATATATAATTGAAATAATATTTTTAACAGTTTACAAACAATTACAAATAATCTTTAAATCCGCAGAAGTACTTTCGATTACTTTCTAACCTGCCTCAACTGCCATTAAATTCAAAAATAATGGCAGTTGAGGCAGGTTAGAAAGTAACCGAAAGTACTTCTGCGGATTTAAAGATTATTTGTAATTGTTTGTAAACCGTTAAATATATTATTTCAATTATAATTACAATATTGTTTTTAATTAACGGATATTTTATTTATTATATATATATATGACACAATATATTTATCTGTGGTTCTCTGCGGATATGTTATCTATATATATATATATATGACACAATATATTTATCTGTGGTTCTCTGCATATAGTTAAACAGTACATGTTTAAAATAATTCTTCAACAAGCTTTTGGATTCATTAGATAAGCTGATATCTTTAAAAACATTACACTGGCTCATTGTCAACTTTGGAACAGGTATAATTTAGTAACCATTGGCATTCAATCATCCCCATTTTACTCTGGAATTGAATTGACTCTAGGCATGCATAGTACAATATTGGCTATGGAGAACACAGACCCATTGGGTCATGCTACCATGCAAATCCAAACTGTACTTTAATGAAAACAGCAGCTGCTGGACTTGTATTTTCTTGCCATGAGTTATCTCTTTATAATAGTTCTGTCATAACCTATAAAACATTAAGAACTTCATCTAATCTTTTTTCCAACCCTTTTATAGTTAGGGTGATGGGAAATACAATAATTAAAAATAAGTTTTTCCATTTTGATTGAAAAATGTTAATGACTCTTTTTCAATTCAAATTAATCTTTTAAAAAAAAAACAACTTTGTGGAATTTTATAATTACCAGTACATCTATTATAACATAAAAAACATCTTGTTTTAATTTCAAAATCAGAATTAATAAAATATTAATTATATCTTATTAAATGTTTAATTTATATATTTTTTTAAATTGACAATTATTTAATCCCTGTTATTTCAGTGTAATGTATAGAATATTTACAGAAATTTTTGTCTGCATTTATTTCTACCTTTTCTTTCAACTTTATATATATATATATATATATATATATATATATATATATATATATATATATATATATATATATATATATATATATATATATATATATATATACACACACACACTACTATGTTGTTTGCCAAGAGATATGTAACAGTCTCAATATATGTAAATATGCATGTTGGAATATAGTGTACACTTGTAATTTAATAAACAATACATATTCTATTCTAATAAATATTTATTGGCAAATCAAGTACTATTTATGCTAAATATATTTGTATGCAAAGTGGACTTAGGATAAAATATAGCATAAATCATGGTTCCACCATATATCATTACCACAGATTTAATTTTTAATAGAAATTGAAAAGTATCTCCCATATTTGCTCCAGTATTGCACATATAGATTTCAATGCCCTTTTTCTATTTGTAAAGAACTCCATCACTTTTAAGAAATATATGCTTCCATCATAAACATATGTTATATAAACTTAAAAAAAAACTATTCAGTGTTAGAAATATAAATTGTTTAATCTAATTGAATGTAACACTTTCTGCTATTATTAATTCTGGTAATAAACTGATAGTATTGATCATTACTAATTTCAAATTTTCTTTTAGAAACAGTATAAATTAATAAACAATTTTTACAAATTTTATTCTCATAACAACTTTTCATGAATTATTTTTAATATTTGAATAGTATCAGGTAACATGAGACCTTCATTTATCACATACCATTTTAGATTTGAAAATGAAAGATTTTTAAGAAATGAGTAAATATTTTTCATTGATAGTAACAAAATTCTCAAAACATTTTTATTTTATTTGAGGGTTTAAAAAGTCATTCAAAATATTTGTTTGATTTATTGCAGTAGGTTGCATGCTTGGTATTAAGATGTTTTGTTTTGATAATTTTATGCTTACTATAGGCAAAACTTAAAGATTAAGAAAGTAGATTTTTACACACCACATAAATTGTTTAGAAGTAAATCCATATTCTATAAATAATTCAACATATTTTTTTGTTAATTTAACATATAAGTGAATATCTTATTACATTGTCCATCAATATATTACCTTTAAATTTGGACACTTATCCATAAATGAAAAATATATTTTTTATAAAGTGTGAATAAATATTGCTAATAATTTCTTAAGTAAATATTAATTTGTCTATTAAATTACATTTACTTACACACACATACATATACAACAGTGATGGTGGGCTTTTATCTTTACATACTGCAGTTAAACACTGGTTTTTGTAGAAAGGTGTAGATAACAGAAATTTTTAAAGGTAAACATTCTAACACAATTCAAACCAAAGATGTATTAATTTGAGACTTACATGTTAAAAAATGATAGTAAGAAAATATTAAAAAGTTTTAACTTTCATAATTAAAGTATTAAGTTAGTCTTAAATACGAGAATTAACAATATGCATTGATGTTATATGATGTGATGACATATGCAGTACAAAGTTTGTATTTCATATATTCATTACCAAGCTGCCATGGCATTGCCTAATGTAACATGGGCAACCATTGCCAGAAGCACTTAAGATTTTATACACATTTAATTTTTAATTAAATTTGGTTATTGCAGGGTCAAAAACTTTTTACTGTTATCATATATTTTATAATTTTATATTCAATTAATTCCACCTATGGTATAGAAGCTCAGCATGAGGCAGCACTTTCTAATGAATAGTCTAAATGATTTTGTGTTTCATATCTTTAAATAGGTTCAATTTTTTGAAGAAGAGCTATTTGTTTAGTCTTTGAACACATGCATTAATTTTATTCCTTTGGTTAAAGTATTATATTTTTAAAAGATTACAGAAACTCAGTATAAATCAACATATTTATTTAGAATCTATATTACAGAGTACCAATTAATTATATATTACTATTCGTAAAATAAAAATTTTGATGCTAGTTAGCAATTAAATATATATTTCCTTTTTTATTTTTGAGAATTGTTTTCCTTTTTTTTTAAAAGCTGTTCTGACTGAAATTTTTATTTCTTTTCTCTTTTATGTAAAATCTAAAAGCAAAGAAAAGAACTTTTGTAGATATTTTTTATGAAATTTCTACTCTCTTGATTTAGCTTATTTCTGTAATGTTATTATATTAAATATTTTATATTAAGAAAGTTTGATGAATATTTTAAAATTAATATTCTCTTATCATGTATTATTTTGAAATTCAAAGCAATATATTAATCTTTTGTATCAAATTTAAAAAGAGTTTATTTTATTATTGAATTTTATTTCTGCAATCTTTTGCCTGAATACTACTTCGGGTAAAAAAAAAACTAATTAAATATAATGTTATATATAATTTATATACTGATTAATTAGCTTCTCATTAAGAAATTAATAAAGACATTAAATATAAAATATTAATTTTTGAATAATGTATTGATGTAAAGTAATAACATATACAGTAAAATTAATAAAGCATATGATTGATGTTTATTTTAAAAAGACTGATTGAAATAAGTATGTAATAATGTTCAATTAATATGTGAAATAATAATAGAACAGTAAACTAAAATATATTCCATTGTTTCTGTTTAAAAAAATAAAAGAAAGAAAAGAGAGGAATTTATGTAAATGGTTTAAAATAATTTATCACAACGTAAATAGAATAATGCATTTCTCTCTACAATTTACTTATTTATCCGTATATTTATGTCAATAGATTTTTAACTATTGTAAATTGTGAAGTAAGAAAAAGGCATTGTTTTAAGAAAACATGTATAAATCCGAAAAGAGAATGCAGATAAAATTTGATATATCCAAATTCCTAGTTTCACGGAATTTCTGGATTAGTAAATTTTTGAATTTCAAGAATAGGTCTATGCTCAGAATATTAATGGGCTATATAGGAGGTGGATAATGAAATGACCTTTAGATATTGAGTTATGCTGTAAATAACAATAAACAGTGTCAGATTAAAAGTAACTTTTGCTGCCTTTTAGAATATGCTATTAGTTTTTCAAAGACTATGCACTGTTTCTATTGCAAACAATTTCTTTGGCCTCTCTCTTTCACTTAAGCTAACATATAACCACGTCATCATTAGCCTCTCATTTATCAGTCATCTCTGTAGTAACTATGATAATGGGATTGTGTGTGTATTCACATTTTTAACCTTCAACTATACCAACAATATTTGAACAAATTTTTTAGCTGAAGTTCTCAAAAGAACAATAATGGGGAGAGGGTTAATTGGTTTGCAGATCTCAAATTGTGATATTTGCTTGAGATAGTTACAATAATTAAGGATATAGTTTAGAAGTAAATTAGAAAGAGTACTTCCAATGATAAAGATTATATATTTAGGCAATCCAATTTAGAATTATCTACCATGAAAGTAAAAGAACCTAAAATGTCTACAAATAGAATGTGCAAACTTTACATAAACTCTTCAAGATCAGACCAAAAAGTGGATTAAATGCTAAAAAACTATCAAAATTTAAATTCATTATAGTTGTCCTTAATAAAACTTGTGCTCCAAAGTGAATATAGAATGCATGGTTTTGGATTTGGTATAGAGTCTAATTTAGTAAGATCATTTGTTGTAATATATTATATCAATGGAATTCTAAAAATGGTCAAACATGTTTTCCCATAATGGTTCTAATGGTACTTTTACTAGCTTCAATCTGGATTCAAAAATTTCAGAGAAAGAATTTTATTATTCCTAACTCAATCACATTATTACAGAAACACCATTAACAGATCATATATATATATATATATATATATAAAAGATCATATATATATATATATATATATATAAAAGAAATTGCCACAAACATTGAGCAACAAATGTAATAGTATGAAGTATCTAAGTAAAGAAAGATGAAACCGTAATAGAAAATGTAATAGAAAATTTTACATTTTCTGTTTAAAGAAATGAAATTGTCCTAATCACGATAACCACAAATGGGATAGGAACTTCAATTAGGATACCAAATGTAATTCAACATGGTATATGTACAAATAAAAATGAAATTGCTCCAATAATTGTGGATTAATTGAAGTGGACAATCTATTTCCACCATCATGTCTTTCATGTTTTGATTAATTTTCATTCAAAAATAAATATAATAAAATATAAATAATTCCAGCCATTGAATATGAATTACAATAAATCAGGTTATGATGTTTAACTTTATTTGAACAAATTACTAATTTGTAAAGTTAAGAATAATAAATTATTTACACTGTAGAAAATATATTACACATGAGTGTATGTATTTTAATCACTACTTATATTGTTACTTTGGCTAGTTATACAAAATAAACCTAGATACTACAGAGCATTAACTAAGGAATGTTAATTGGTTAATTCTCAGGGTTAGCTTAAACTAACAATTTGATTAATTACTAAATATAAATTGGAACAAAGGAAATTTTATTGAATTCAATATATATGTTCACAAATAAGATTATATGTGATTTAATATTTCAATTACTGATGGCTTATAAAAATAATCTACTAATACACAAGATTATCATTTAGTTGAATGGGTGAATTTGTCAACCAATTAATAACTGATGTACTAAAAAGAGAAAAGACAGATATTAATAAATTTCAAATAAAAACACAAAGTCATTCTTTTTATATAAAACAAATGATATAAGCTTTATTCCAAGATTGTGATTTTATATTTATATAATAGCACAAATATATATATATATATATATATATATATTGTAAATATCAATAGGTCGATATTTATATTTTAAAAATTTGTTATTTGTTATTAAAAAAAAAAAATCTCTTTAAGTTGAAGTTTACAAATGAAATATTTAAATTTTTCTTTTATGTTTATTAAATATAGTTATTATTTGAAGTTATTATTTTATTTATATATATTGATAGTACATCGTTATAAACATATAATTATTAAAATAAATAAGGACATATAAATTATTAATTATAAAAAAGATTATTTTATTTATGATGATTATTAAATGCAATAAATAATTATTTATGTATATTTTAAAAGATGTCAAATTTTCGATTTGATACTTTTTATATGTATACTTAATATTTTATTTTTATTTTGATGTTAATTGTTGTAAAAGAGAACATATATATATAACATGAGTTTTAAAATAGCATCTGCTGGCATGGAACCACGCGACAATAATAAGGAAGCCATTATTAGGATTATTGCTTATTAAAAATGGGATATAGAACAAACAACTGAAGGATAGAATTTTATTATATTTTGTTTCTTTAAAGTTTACCATTTTTAAAATACTGAAGTAACATATATATTTTGTAATAAACATATAAATTATGACGGGGTAATAAGGATATATCGCAGCTAGGGCTGCATCATCATCATCGCTTTCATATATTCTAAAGCAATTTTTCAATGGAACAACTAAAAATTTCAACGTATAAATTTCATCGCGTCTGGAATTAAAAGCTGGCATAGCTATCTTAAATGTATTATCGTCAATTTAATTCTAATCTGGAAGTAATTGAAATTGATGTACTGGATTTAACATTTTAATAAAATATGCATATATTCAAGAATTAATAATCTTCTTTAATGAAATCGTTTCGTCGTCTTTTAATAGAATGCATTCTAAAAATAAAAAAATATACAGATGAAAAAACTCATGGACTAAATTAATTCTTAAAAGGACAATCAACTAAGTGAACTTTTAAAAAGGTATTTAATAATTATATATTTATATGAATGATGTGTGGATATATATATTTTGAGATTGATATATTTTTTTTTTTTGTTTATTTTATTTTTCATTGTAAAATGTAACGTTTGTGAATGATCAATTTAAGCGTCTTGTTCTATTATAACATTAAACGTATAACAGATGATGTTTAAGATAAATATTTAAATAATTTTAAAATCTGAAAATATAATTTATAAGTTGAGGTACTATATATTAATTATTATCTTTACATTACAACTATTAGGCAGAAATATGTCTTTATATATTTATTGTTTATATTTATATTGGAAATATTAATATTATTTAAAGTCAAATGATAACATAAATAAAAGATGTGCTATTTATTTTATAAATAATGCCTTTGTAATTATTTAAAGATCGATACTATATTATTCTTATTTTCTTAATGCCAAAGTTATTAGTAAATTAATTAAATTTACGACTTAATAAAAGATAATTTCTTATTTCATTTATTACTTGGTTTGTAGGTCACTTACATATATTATTTTTCATACACATATTTAGAGGTACATAAATTTTTATAGTAGATGTGTATATTTGAATTTAATAAAAGTCCCTTTATTTTTGATATATATATTTGATTAGTTATTCACATCAACCTAAAAGATAAATTATAATGAAAGATCTCATTGATTAGTATGATTTTAGATTTGTTTTACATAAAGCTAGCTGGGAGGGCAATTTAAACAATTTATTAAAATATAATTGGAACAAGTTTGTTTTTCTTCATTCTTTAATATAAATGGAATAACTCATATACGTTCTATTATATTTAACTTGCTTAATTATGAGCTACCATATAGTTTCCATTACATTATTTATATAACCGGGATAATTTTGTCTTTCTTCAATTTAAATGGAATGTAGCAAGTACGATCCATTATATTTAACTTGTCCAATCGTGGGCTACCTTACGTTCCATTACATTTGGAGCATCCAAGTGAGGCTCTGAATTATAGGTTCCATTACAATATATATATATATATATATATATGGAAAACATAAAAACTGTTTTGCTTCTTAAATGTTCATTTTTTAAAAAATATAAATCAAATAACAGATTTACCAATAATAAACATAACTTGCACTTTATATTTTACATAGGAATTGTATAAAACTGTTGTGAAATTAAATCAATAAACAAATAAATAAATAAATTGATAAAATCTTATTAAATTAATAATTTAGGTTATATATATATATATATATATATATATATATATATATATATATATATATATATATATATATATATATATATATATATATAAAGTTGGATCAACAAACAGGATGACACATGAGACAATATCATGAGCTTCTTCCCACTATAATATAAGAATTTATTCACTTTGTTTTAAACCATGTCTTTTATTAAAAACATCAACTACTTGAGCTTATTAATATAAGACTTATATTCTAGCCTGAAAAGTTTAACATTTGTTCCATAACTTTATTAACTTAGGATTTACTAAACCTAGCAATATATATATATCATCTGAGCCCTATATATATATAGCAAAACATATATATATATATATATATATATATATCATCTGAGCCCTTATGTATAAGCAAAACATATATATATATATATATGTGACAAGACAACTTCTAAATACAAATGTGGGGATATTAATATATAACTTCAATATTTAATACTATAAATTGACCCAATCCTTTCAAAATATATCTAATAACAACACAATTAAAATATTTGAAAAGTTAAGACAATTATTAAATAATGATATAATTTGTAAATATGATTCTATGAAAATTTATATATTTCTATACAACTCCTATGTAATTAAGTGTAATTTATTATTTTACAATCTAAATTGATAAATGACATTTATTATTTTATATATATATATATATATATGTTAAAACGAAGATTTGCAAAATATGTATTATATATATATATAACATGAATTAAATAAAACTATTTAATGACATTAAAATGCAATATATATATTACTACAATCGTTATTTTAGCTTGGCCTTTCTCAATCTATTTGGACAATTTAAAAGATAACATTTCTGACAAAAAATAAATAAATATATATATATAAATTGACTTGCATTATTATTAATAAGATTAAACATTCAGAAAGAAACTTATAAGTTAGTTTTATGTATCACAATTGTATATATTTTTTATAAAGATATATTTTAAAATGTTATAAAAAATAATAGATGTATAAAACAAATAAAAATATGACAAATTTTAATTACCATTTAATTTCTTTTAATGTTTCTTCATTTCCAGTCCACTAATTATTTCAGGTGTTTTTCTTTTGTTTTGTTCATCCCAAGGTAGATTGAAATAACTTTAAACTTTCTGTTGTTGGAGTGATTGATTCCTGGCATTTTCTTTATATTTAACTATAGAAATAATTCGATTTGACTATTACTTAGGATCATTAAAAGAAACTTAAAGTTAATATATATATATCTGAAGTTTGTCTATAAATGCAGGTTCAATTTCAGGCTGCGTATTTTACTGGACTTCAATAATGAAATAAGACAGGCAAAAGGTTTGAAATTGTCCCTGATAATAAAGTTCACTTAGCCAAACATTTTTGATGTTATCTTGATCCAGTAATTATTATATTGATATCCAAAAGAAGAATTGGGGGAATAGACAAAATAAAGCTATGACTTATTTCTTCTTCTGTTTTATTAATGGTAAATTCTGTTATGGGTTTCCATAGTAATCTTTGTGCTATTGTTATAACTCACATACTAAGTTAAAAATCTTTAACACTGTTGATTGTTGATTTTAAAATACTTTTTTTTAAAATAACAAAACCAAAATAATGTCAATAAAAAAATATTACATTGAAAAAAAAATTTTTTTTTTACAATCTACAAAATAAATAAATAAATAAACAACCCAAAATAATACCATTACATCTTTTATAATTTCTTTCCAAAATAAAAGTACAATCCAATTATAACTAGCAATTTAAATGCTACTGTTGATAATTATTTATACACATACACTGGTGGATTTATATATATCCATAGCTATTAAAATCTTACCACCACAAAACAAAGCACATATCACAATAAATAAATAAAAGTGAACCAAATAACAACAAAAACAATTAACAATAATAACAATAACATCTTATTTACAAATCCTTAAGTAAAAACTAAGTTAAAGAGATTCTTTTTAAAACTATACTGGCACTCCAAAAGGAAGGATGGATTTACTATATATATATATATTTAAAGAGTTTAAACTGTTTGAGTTAGCACAAATAATAGTATTAGCCAAAAGTTGTTGAAAGTAAAGTATAAGGGTTATAAATTCATATGATCTGTTTTTATTGAAGTTTTGCATTACACATGAATTGACTATTACTATCACTTTGTTTAGGGAGAAAAACTGCTATAAAACACTAATGCAAACCATGCTTCAAACAATAGCCTTTAATAGATTGCATTAGGGTTAGGAATAAGAATATAAATCAATATTACATTAAACATTTAAAATGCATACTTTTAATGGAAAATAGATCAATATGCTTCAAGATTAAATGATAAATGAATTAAGAAAAAACCTTTATATCAGTCATATTTATAAAAAAAATATTAATTTTGTAGAAGTATATATTTATGTACCAAATTTCAACAACTATTAAACTTTAAAATAGCTAATTAAGATGCCCAGTACTGTCATATTACTAAAGGAGTGAATTCTTTTAAAAAGGGTGTTATGGATATGAGTAAATCTATTCTGGTGTCCACTAAAATGAAGAATTATGTCTGATTTTTTGATAATAATTTTATTGTTAATAATTTGAAAAAAAGAAAACATGCCATTTTCAACTTTACAAAACAATAAATTTAATGTAAAATTACATAATTAATATAGAGCCATAAATGCAGAAATTCAACTCCTAATAAAAAACACAAATTATTCATGAATTGATAATAAAATATATCCACTGAATATGTCACTCTAAATCTTTTTAGTGCATTGAAAGCAACAGATTAACCTGACAAATAGCATCACAATATTATTAAATCCAGCAATGACATTTTTTTACACAATGACGATAATAATTCCAGCAAGTGGAAGTAGTATTTTGATCATCTTTTGACTAATAATACAAAAACTAATATGATTTTTAATAGTATATTTATTTATTTAGATAAGGACCAATATATCCAGTTGAAGTCAAAGCAACTCTTATAGTTTTCTTAAATATAGATAGGTTTAAGATCCTCATAAATATAGAAAAGATCCAAGTCTTAACAAAAAACCTGGAGATATTTTAAAATATAGTGGTAATATGTTACTTCTAAGTATTGGATTTTTTTATGAATATATGGATCCATAAAGCTGTTTAATTTTGTTTCATTTTTAGAAGTAAGTAGAAGAAAGATTACAAAAATTGTCTTAGAATATCATTATTAATGTTTAAATGTATTTATTAAGCACATAAATTGTATGAAATTAAAGAGGAATAGTAAGGCCCATATGTTAAAAAGGTGAAGGTATTTTAAACATTTTAAGTAATAATTTACTAAGGCTGTAACCTTAGAAATAAGCGTCTGAAAAATATGAAGGTATGGACCTCTATAGGTCTTAAAACACAAGTTTACACTATGAAGAAAATGGGCGTTTAATAAAATTTATAATTACAACTTTAAACATTTTACTAAATAGTTTGTTTCACTTATAGATGAATTGTTATTAGAAACACAACATCACTTTATAAAATCAAAAAGTACTGTAAATCTAGATTTACTGACTGAAAAATCAATGAATAGGGTTGAGAAAAAAATAGTGATTTACATTGTGACAAATTATTTTTGCTCATGATTTTTTGTTGGAATTTAAATTCTTAAGCTTATTAAATGTCATTATTAAATGATAATATGGTAAACTCAAAACCTTTTAAATAGTATATATACTTAATCTGTCTTAATGGTTGTAAAGATAAATATAAGTATTTAAACATAATTATAAATTTTCTTTTGTAATTTTACTTAACTATTAGTAAAAAAAATTATGTAAAAAAGTAATAATAAGAGAGATAAATAAGTAAATTTTAAATAATGGTTATTAGTTTTAAAAAGAAAAAAAAACAAAGTTTTTACATTTTGATATGAAATACTGTTTTAAATTAATTAAAATTATTATTTTCTTTTCTCTTTATCTCTCCAAAAACAAAGTTACACTAGTGAAATAAGAGTGTAATTTAAGGATTATACAGTTTTTGGATAATTAAAAAAAAATAACTACAGAGAAATTTCTATAATTATGATTAGAATTTTTTTAATTAAAAGAAAAAAAGATAAAACTAATCTTTTGTAAAAATAGACTTAATTTGTCAAGGTTTAATGGTTTCATGACTGAGATAGAGTATGATTGGACAGATAATAAAAAACAAATATTTAAAAAACAGAATATAGGGATGGTTAAAACAATAGAACTCAGTATCTTGAAGTAGTCAATATTGATCTAGTTTTGGAGAGAAGGAAATGAGTAGCAGCTAAGATATGAAGAGCACAGTGAGAAGTTAAATTTTAGTCTGAAGTAAGATTAACCTCATTATTAGTTTTAAAAAATCTTTAAAATGAAATTTGGAAAAACATTTGCTATGCTCATTTGTTATATTGGGAAGGTTTGGTAATGCTCAGTCTCCAGCTAATGCATAGTAAATGTTTTTTTGAAATTTCATTTTAAAGATTTTTTAAAACTAATAGTGAGGTTAATCTTATTTCAAACTAAAATTTAACTTCTCACTATGCACTTTACATCTGAGCTGCTACTCATTTCCTTCTCTCCAAAACTAGATCAATATTGACTACTTCAAGATACTATATACAATGATAAAAACTATTGTCAACTCAAATCACAATCTTTGATTTTATGAAAAACTGCCAACATATGTTCTTCATATAAAAGATCACATGATTATTATTTTTAGTTTAAGGCTAGTATCAGATAATTACCCCCTTAAAAATACATTAGTAAAATTCATAATTAGAAAATTGTAAAGATGAATATGACACTGTACAAAAAACTTCTTGATCACTTGCAACATTCATTCATTATATAAATATTTTTTTATCAGCAAGTGGATACCATGCTCCAAATGTACAATCAAGAGCAATCTCTGAGATAAAATAATAGCATCTATTTGTGATTCATAGTTAAAGAATGTATTCATAAACAACTACCACCTTACAATGTTTCAACATTAGCATAATATCCCAAAATCCAAAAGATGGTATTTTTTTGTTTGATTTAAAAGTAGAAATATTCTCCTTAAAATAAATATTAATATGATGACATACTCCATATTTTAAACATCCAGACTGCTAAATTTTTGAATTGAACAAGAAGTTACAGAAATGCTCATAAAACAGTAAAAATTTATGGTGGGATGCATTTGCTACTAAATTATTCAAAGGTGATTCCACCCTAACATTAACATTCTGTTATGAAGATGGGCTAAAGAGGTATGTAATTGGAAGGACACTTATTCTAAGATTCTTTAGGGATATTTTTGAGCATAGAGTAAGAGAACTTCACTTTAATCTCAAACATCATAAAGAATCTTTTCATAATCAGACTACTATGGTTACTTATCATGGCAAGCCAATGTTCACAAATATTTATATAGAAGGCAGGGTAATATTAGAATTTACATTTGATGATATCATTAGAATAGAATCATGCCATTTTCTGCATGGAAATATTACAAGCTTCTTGCATGCAGTGTAATCACCATGTATCAAGCCTTCTCCATGTTAGGGCAATAGTCCAATAACATCAGTAGTCAGGATCTCACTAACTTCACTTTTAGCTATCTCAAAGCTATGTGACATTTTGTAATACATGTAAGAGCAGATGTCCAGACATGAAGTACATGTGCTTAGTCAGAGAGAGACTGTCTCAAGACCATGCAGTTTCAGCATTGGTGGGGCATGGTGGCAAACTGGAGATCACAGAGATTGTAGAATATCAATACATTGGTTAACAACATACATAACTAAAACAATGGGCTTAGTTAGTAATAATGGATAAGTTGTATTAATTTTTTTTGAAACATGCTTTTTATTTATTTTCCCTTCAAAATAGTAAATAAGTGTTTTAGTTAAGTTATAATTTATAGTAAAATTTGTTTTCTACTTTTAGTTAATGAAAATAATAACTTTATAAAAGTAAATGATAATTTTTTAGTATTTGAAATCAATAGGTCAATCTTATGTTCTGTATGAAAGTATATGTATGTTTTATATTATGAAAAAAGATATTATCCTTATATGAATGTTTTATATTATGAAAAAAGATATTAACCTTGAAACAGTCATATTATTATATATATTTTTATTATTTTTTTAAATTAATATAATAGTTTATTTTATGAAATAAATGTTAAAAAAATAATAGTGTTTGTCTTTATTTCCCCTGCTATATGTACTATGAATTGGCAGTGTGTGTGACTAAACTTCATTATAGCATAGTGTTTTGAAGGATTTATTAATTAATCCAGTAAATCTATCTAAGTTAAAATAGATTAAGTATATACTGAAGCAGGCATAAATATACATGTGTATATGTATATGTGCTTCATGTATATATTGTTGCCATTAAGTTATAATTCTAAGGCATTAAAATAATGTAATAATAAATTTAATTTTATTATGAAATTTAATATTATGTGGGAGTAAATGGAGGTTCAAGTCAGCAAAAAAATTTACCTAATTAATTAGCATCAACTTATGTTCAAAAGATTGTATAAATTAAAATCTAACTTTTGAATTTATATTTTAGTGTATCATTGTCATTATAGTAAAAGATGACAATAAATATGTAATTACCATAAGAGATTAGTCAAAACCAAAGGTATTTGGGATATAAGTAACAAAAATTCAATTAGTAAAATTTAAAAGTTAAAATAGATCAAGATTGCTATCAGAAATATTTTTTTAGATAGTAAAGAAAATAATTAATTTGGAAAACATCCAAATGCCATTGTTTTGAGGGATATATATATAGAAGAAGGGAAGAAATAGTTTTACTTCTTGTAGTTTTCTAAGATGATAGATTACATCATGCTATGACCAGTGAGAAGAGCATGCCAATTTATCTGATCACCTTCAAAAGAGCATGAGTATGGTGTTTCCTGGTACTATAAAATGTGATGCTGGTAAAACCCTGCCTACAATTGACAATCAAAGTTACTGACATACAATGCTGTCCTAATTAAAAGGAAGCCCCAATATATAATATCTCTGAATAATCAGCTAGCCAATATCCAAGAACATTATGCCATAGGACCAATAAACTATACCAGGATGTTTAGTTTGTGTTTTACTGTCTATGAAAATCATTTAAAGATCTGTTTAAATAATGATTTATTCTAATTTTGTAAATCTCCATTTACCTGTAAACAAATAGACTCATTAATATTCTTTCTTTCCTTGCTTAAATAACTATTTATTAATAATTATTTAAAACCTTTTTTTTGGTATTATATAAAATATTCTTATTGTATTATTAAAATATGTTTTCATATTGTAATATATACACTTAATTAATTTGATATTTAAAGAGAGATCGAATATTGTAATATATTTGATCCTTCTTAACATGCTAGATTTATTAGTTAAGAATCAGATGAAAAAGAACATTTTAGTAAATATATTTCAATGACTATATATTTTGATGTTATCTAAAGAAAAATTCAGTAATTAAATAAAAGCAAGATATTTAAATCCTCTCCTATCATTGATTCTAATTTGTTTGTGTTTTTAATTTGTTATTTCAAAGATGTCATTTAGCCATTAATGTAATTATGTAAGGTTTATAAACAACTTTCAATTTTAAAATTAAAATTGAATGTTAAAAAGGTAAAAGTTATAACTTTATTTTCTGTTTTGAGAAGGGACATGTTATTTATGTATACTGCATACAGGTGATTTATAAACAATTTTCAGTTTTAAAAAAAAAATTTAATGTTCAAAGTTAAAAGTTAAATCTTTGTTTTCTGCATTAACAGTGAAATAAATAAATAAATAAAAAAAAATATATATATATATATATATATATATATATATATATATATATATATATATATATATATACTGTAGATAAAATAGTTTAATTTTATAAAACTTTTATACAAGTTAATAGTTTGTGATTGTAGGCTATCATATCAATAATTCCTTATATATGTAAGACCTATGGGGAATATTTCCAGTTAAGCAGGGAATAATTTTATCAACAAAATTTTTTTAAAGATATAACTGTGTAGGCCCTGATTTAGCCTCGTATAATAGACATACATATTGTAATCTTATGACATAACCATTCACATTATATATATATATATATATATATATATATATATATGTGAATATATATATCTTAAAATTTAAATATATATATATATATATATATATATATATATTTAAATTTTAAGATCAATTCTTCATTATTTTATATAAATTGGTATTTCTGGATTGTCTAACTAGATATATATTTTATTTTGTTCCTCCACCAGAAGCACATTCCTGCTTTGAAGAGAATAGAATAGATGGGTCTCTTTTGCCTATAATCCATGCAAATGCAGAAATATTCCTCTTACTTCACACCCAGGGGACCTTCATTTTATATCATTAATTAGTCAGTGGATTGTTGCTGTCTGTTGGTGGAATTTATTGATGATTATAGGGAAGATGCTTATTCCTTTCTACTAAGAGCCACTTATTTAAGAGACTTGGATATGGTCATGGAGAGATGAGCATATTCCAGTCTTTCTCATCATTGGGCTGTTTATTATTGTAGCAACCCAGTACTGCTTCTCTTATGTATATAGTTAAAGCCTGATATTTCAGCAATTAAGAGTCATGATCATGAGAGCTATACAATCATCTATTTTATCCAGATTTTTTAGAGTTAATTCATGTTTTCTTGTTTATTTTTAATTTAGTATCAAGTTCCTGCTTAAGGGATATCTGCCCTAAACATCAATAAATCTACCATCCAAAATATATATTTGTGTATATTGAAATTCCTTATTTATATATATATATATATATATATATATATATATATAAATATATATATATATATATATATGATATATATATATATATATAATCACAAATTAAATGTCATGCAGTCTCTTATATATAAATATATTATACATTGAAATTCTTGATATATATATATATTCACAAATTAATGTAATTTCCAATATCTCTAATGAGTCTAGCAACAATTAAGTGATAGTCATTTGTTTTGTTTATTTCTTTGTTTATAATTATCACTAATGAAGTGCTGTATTATATATATATATATATATATATATATATATATATATATATATATATATATATATATATATATATATATATATATATATATTGCATTGGGTATCTTGTTTGCCACTGGAAAGTCATATAGTTACAAGAGAATTCCAAGAGTCTCTCTCTTCCCCGATCACTGAGCAAATAAAATTAAGTATTGTGTGATGTTGAGATGAGTTGTTGTGGTATAAGTTTCCCTAGTGGTGATTTTGCTGTTGTCAGATCAGCCTGACTATTACAATATATTGATATTTATTTATTCATTGTTTTAGTCCCTAGGGACTTTTGATCATGCACTAGAACCAGAATAATAATGCTTACTTTATTTATATGTGGGGCTTTAGACTTGTGTTCAGACATGACCATCTTTAAAATACATTCACTGCACTTACTTTTTTATAGTGACTACAAATTAATTTATAGTTAGTCTGCACACTTTTGGTACGATGTGGCTAAAATGATGATGATGAGGATATATCAGAATTTCAACCTATTTTTTACTATGAATAATAAACTAACTCTTAAAAATGTGAATGCAGATGAATGTTTTATATTATGCCCTAAGTTTGACATTGGCTGGACTATTAACTAACTTTTTGATGTAGGGTCACTTTTATATACCATCATAAAGAACGACTGCTAATTATTGTTGCTAATTCTGGTGAGGTAACATAATTATTATAATTACTTAAATTATTCTATGCTTACGCTTTTGTGCTCTTTTTTTATTTATTTATTTTATCTTTGTTAATTCAATGTTAATTGATGATTTCTATCTATTCATTGGAAATAATGATGAAGGTTTTCTATGCTCTCATGTTAACTCCTTCTGTCAATACTGTTACAATATATTGATTTACGGTTTTGATTAAAGCATTTGATTCAAACAAACTGGTTTATGGCATTGCCTAAAATTAGTATTCATATCACACAGGTTTTACATGATAAAAAGAGAAAAAGCATTGTTACTAGAGGTGGAAAATTTAAGGCATTCCTAGTGAAAAGTAGTATTTAATAATAATGTATACTTACTACAATATTATTTTCGATTTTATGACAGTTGTCTTTGGAGTTGTTTACAGACAGTTTAATAAAAAGGAAATCCTGATATAAGTATAATGGTTAAATTTATATTTTGAATCTATAAAAAAATTTAAAATCATTTTTTTAAAATTTACAGTTTGATTATAATTGTATTATTTTTCCCATTTCAAAACACAATTTTGAAAATGTACTTTTAATGTTTTGAATGCAATATTTAATTTTGGTTAAATAGTTTATGTTTAAAAAAGTCAATTTATTATCAGCATGTGATAAAATAAAATTCTCACAAACTTGTAACTTGGATATCTAGAAACTTGAGAATGCAATCCTATAAATACATAGCACATTTTATAAATATAAAAGTGGACTATTTGGATACAAAATATAATTGTACATGCTACTACTTCTTTTAACAAGTTACAAGAGCATATTTCATCTCAAAAGTAAGTATTAAAAGTTAGTTAGATGTATATAGAGCTGTATTTGATCAAATTTATTGAATGGAAGAGGACTTGGATACTCTATTGATGCATTGTAAACATTTAAAAACATTCATTTAGGATGCTGTAAAATTTTAAAAATACAATGGCGAAATCATATAATCAGCCAATATCTTTTTCAACTTGGTACATGTCATACTATGGAGCCCTTTATTGTAAAATCAAAACTTCATTGAGTGGACAAAAAAAATCAATGCAAAACATCTTAAAAAAGTGTTTTGTGGTGAATTAGAGTATTGTTTTTGTGAGACAAGCATGCAGTTAAAGAAGTGCATTAATGGATTATTTTCATTGGAGAAATATGGCAAATGATTAAATACATTTGAGAGGATATAATTAGACATATACATTAAAGGTTTTCTGCTCAGAAATTAAATAACAATAAATATATGCTCATATTTGAAGTTCATGTGCAAGTTTGCATAATCACCACAAATTTATTTTTAGAGCATTTCTTTTACTTTCTTTTTTTAAAGATTTGGATTGATCATACTCATTTATGTTGCTACTATATATAT
>JAQFVV010000114.1:3620749-3710749 GCA_028023455.1 Epiperipatus broadwayi
TTAAATTATATAATAATAATTCAAACAAATATATTTAACACAGTATTGAAAATTAAATAATATATTCTTTACCAGAAATACTTTCAATTGTTTCACTGACAATCTTTATCAACTGTTAATACAAACGTACAAAAAATAAAAACTTGCATTACCCATCATTCAATCTATTCAAATTTCCCACAATTCTGTTGTCTTTATATTAGCCGATTGTTTATTCATTAAACCACCTCTATTCCTAGATATCATCATTGCCTCTTTAATTTTACATTTTTCACTACACCTTTCAATTTGAATAATTTTTATATCTCTATTATTAAATTTAAAACCATAATTACATGTTTTATTATGATCAAATATAATTGATAAAGTATTCATATTTACTGAAGATATATTTTCTTTCTGTACACATTTATATAATGTCTTATGATCATTATATCGTTTTTGTAATGTACATTTGGATTCCCCTATATATTTTATTCCACAATTCCAACATATATATATAACAGAACTTAATTCAAACTTAGAAATCTTGGCTTTGGAGTTATTTATCATATCATTTATATTATTTGAAGAGAAAAAAGAAATTCTACACAAACCACTAAAAAGTTTATTAATTAATTTAGCTTGTTGATTAGATATAAAAGGAATAGAAATCCATTTATCACTTTTTAATTTACTTAATATTTTCTTATTATTACTCTTATTTTGATTATATTTTGTAATTGTATTATAAATAATATTCCTTCCATAACCAACATTCAACATATCAGTAATATATACATTAATATTTTCAATTTTATCACTAATAAATTTGCACAAATAATCATTTCTAAATAAAAATGACTTCAAACCAGCTAATTTATGACTCATATGAACTTTAGAATTATATGGAATATAACCCCTAATTTCCACAGGCTTTAAAATCATATTATAATCAAACACAATATTATTTCTTTTAATAAATATATCTAAAAACTTTATAGAATCTTCCTTCTCTTCATTTAACACTCATTTTACATTATTAATCATATTTAACTCATTAAACAAATTAACTATTATTTCATTATGTGCACATATAAATACATCATCAACATATCTACAATATGCTTTAATTCCTTTATATTTTATCTGAGACAATATCTTAACCTCATAATTAGAAATAAAAAAATTACAAAGCTGTGATACCACCGGAAGACCCATTGGCCAACCAAAATTCATTTTATAAAAGCAATCATTAAACCTAACATATATATTATCATTCACAAATCTTAATATTTTAATAATAAAATTCCTAATATTATTATCTATAGATTTTAAAAACAAAGCTCTTTCAATAATCTCTAGTGATTCCATACGGTTAATTGAACCATACATTTCAGATATGTCAAGTGTACACATAACATCATTATTATCAATTTTTATATTTTTAATCCTATTAATAAAATCAAATGATGATGAAATCATATAATCTCCAAATCCAAGCACATCTTGCATTATTTTTTCAATATATCTACAAGCATTATAATAAAAAACACCACCAAAATCAACAATTACTCTTAATGGATAACAATTTTTATGCAATTTTATATTTGCAAAGATTCTTGGAAACACTGCAGACGATGGATATAAACTGTAATATGTCTTTGCATCAATAACTTTTTTCTTTTTAGCAGTCATTAAAATGTCATTAATAAATTTCATTCTATATGTATCAATATTATTTAATTCACTTTTTTCAAAACAAAGCTTCTTCATTTGATCCATAATTTTCATATTATATTCATCCTGTTTCATTAGGCACATCCGTAAACCTTTGTCCTCCTTCAAACAAATTAATTTATTACTTTTTAAAAAATTTTTAAATTCATAAATTTGTTTTAACCAAACATTATCATTTTGCTTATCAAATGTTTTATTTTTTATTTCATTAATTATTTTATTCCTATCATTTAAATCACAATTTATAACACCAAACGAATATTCAATCGCCCATTTAATTCAATAGTAGAATCTTTCCAACCTCCACCGACGTATTTAGATCCAAAATTTAAAATATAACGCTGATTAAAATTCAAATCAACTCCAGAGATATTCACATAGTTTTGATCACTAAAATTTCTTGGAAACTTTTTATTATACAAATGTTCAATTTTCCTATTAAATTTATCCATCATTTTTGAATGCAAATTATTAAAACGTATTTGACAAATCTGTTTATATTCATATAAATAATCAATATTATTAACGTAAATAAAATGATTTAATGTTCTTAAATACTTTCTATTATAAAACAGCAAATACTTGCATTGGTCAATTATATTACGGAGTATTATATTTTTTAGATCATCCATAGATCTCACACTCAATTTACATAACTTATTTATTTTAATACAACAACAGTTAGGAAACACTTTAAAAATCCGACAGGAATACAAAAACTTTATTCTGCACTTTAATGTAATAACTTTAACCGTTACTTTCCGCCATTCCTTTAAAAGCCAAATTCCATTTAATTGCTTTAAATCCATTTCATATATAAATAACTACAACCATTAAATGTCTGTATTTTTAAATTATATAATAATAATTCAAACAAATATATTTAACACAGTATTCAAAATTAAATAATATATTCTTTACCAGAAGTACTTTCAATTGTTTCACTGACAATCTTTATCAACTGTTAATACAAACGTACAAAAAATAAAAACTTGCATTACCCATCATTCAATCTATTCAAATTTCCCACAATTCTGTTGTCTTTATATTAGCCGATTGTTTATTCATCAAACCACCTCTATTCCTAGATATCATCATTGCCTCTTTAATTTTACGTTTTTCACTACACCTTTCAATTTGAATAATTTTTATATCTCTATTATTAAATTTAAAACCATAATTACATGTTTTATTATGATCAAATATAATTGATGGAGTATTCATATATTTTCTTTCTGTACACGTTTATATAATGTCTTATGATCATTATATCGTTTTTGTAATGTACATTTGGATTCCCCTATATATTTTATTCCACAACCACATTCCAACAAATATATAACAGAACTTAATTCAAACTTAGAAATCTTGGCTTTGGAGTTATTTATCATATCATTTATATCATTTATATTATTTATTTACGTTAATAATATTGATTGTTTATATGAATATAAACAGATTTGTCAAATACATTTTAATAATTTGCATTCAAAAATGATGGATAAATTTAATAGGAAAATTGAACATTTGTATAATAAAAAGTTTCCAAGAAATTTTAGTGATCAAAACTATGTGAATATCTCTGGAGTTGATTTGAATTTTAATCAGCGTTATATTTTAAATTTTGGATCTAAATACGTCGGTGGAGGTTGGAAAGATTCTAGTATTGAATTAAATGCGGCGATTGAATATTCATTTGGTGTTATAAATTGTGATTTAAATGATAGGAATAAAATAATTAATGAAATAAAAAATAAAACATTTGATAAGCAAAATGATAATGTTTGGTTAAAACAAATTTATGAATTTAAAATTTTTTTAAAAAGTAATAAATTAATTTGTTTGAAGGAGGACAAGGGTTTACGGATGTGCCTAATGAAACAGGATGAATATAATATGAAAATTATGGATCAAATGAAGAAGCTTTGTTTTGAAAAAAGTGAATTAAATAATATTGATACATATAGAATGAAATTTATTAATGACATTTTAATGACTGCTAAAAAGAAAAAAGTTATTGATGCAAAGACATATTACAGTTTATATCCGTCGTCTGCAGTGTTTCCAAGAATCTTTGCAAATATAAAATTGCATAAAAATTGTTATCCATTAAGAGTAATTGTTGATTTTGGTGGTGTTTTTTATTATAATGCTTGTAGATATATTGAAAAAATAATGCAAGATGTGCTTGGATTTGGAGATTATACGATTTCATCATCATTTGATTTTATTAATAGGATTAAAAATATAAAAATTGATAATAATGATGTTATGTGTACACTTGACATATCTGAAATGTATGGTTCAATTAATCGTATTGAATCAATAGAGATTATTGAAAGAGCTTTGTTTTTAAAATCTATAGATAATAATATTAGGAATTTTATTGTTAAAATATTAAGATTTGTGAATGATAATATATATGTTAGGTTTAATGATTGCTTTTATAAAATGAATTTTGGTTGGCCAATGGGTCTTCCGGTGGTATCACAGCTTTGTAATTTTTTTTATTTCTAATTATGAGGTTAAGATATTGTCTCAGATAAAATATAAAGGAATTAAAGTATATTGTAGATATGTTGATGATGTATTTATATGTGCACATAATGAAATAATAGTTAATTTGTTTAATGAGTTAAATATGATTAATAATGTAAAATGGGTGTTAAATGAAGAGAAGGAAGATTCTATAAAGTTTTTAGATATATTTATTAAAAGAAATAATAATGTGTTTGATTATAATATGATTTTAAAGCCTGTGGAAATTAGGGGTTATATTCCATATAATTCTAAAGTTCATATGAGTCATAAATTAGCTGGTTTGAAGTCATTTTTATTTAGAAATGATTATTTGTGCAAATTTATTAGTGATAAAATTGAAAATATTAATGTATATATTACTGATATGTTGAATGTTGGTTATGGAAGGAATATTATTTATAATACAATTACAAAATATAATCAAAATAAGAGTAATAATAAGAAAATATTAAGTAAATTAAAAAGTGATAAATGGATTTCTATTCCTTTTATATCTAATCAACAAGCTAAATTAATTTATAAACTTTTTAGTGGTTTGTGTAGAATTTCTTTTTTCTCTTCAAATAATATAAATGATATGATAAATAACTCCAAAGCCAAGATTTCTAAGTTTGAATTAAGTTCTGTTATATATATATATGTTTGAATGTGGTTGTGGAATAAAATATATAGGGGAATCCAAATGTACATTGCAAAAACGATATAATGATCATAAGACATTATATAAACGTGTACAGAAAGAAAATATATCTTCAGTAAATATGAATACTCCATCAATTATATTTGATCATAATAAAACATGTAATTATGGTTTTAAATTTAATAATAGAGATATAAAAATTATTCAAATTGAAAGGTGTAGTGAAAAACGTAAAATTAAAGAGGCAATGATGATATCTAGGAATAGAGGTGGTTTGATGAATAAACAATCGGCTAATATAAAGACAACAGAATTGTCGGAAATTTGAATAGATTGAATGATGGGTAATGCAAGTTTTTATTTTTTGTACGTTTGTATTAACAGTTGATAAAGATTGTCAGTGAAACAATTGAAAGTACTTCTGGTAAAGAATATATTATTTAATTTTGAATACTGAGTTAAATATATTTGTTTGAATTATATATATAAATTATAGAGTTCAAAGAATTTCTTTATTCAATGATGATGATTTTCAGTTGCCATTGATATAGAGCATAGATGAAAAATAGTTAGTTATCCTAGAAAATAACATTAATTTATTCTGTAGATGTTATAAACTACAATATTGTTAAATCTTTAACCTGGTATCTTATTCTAAGTTAAATATTAATAATTGATGATCGAAAGAATGCAAGAGTAGTATGAAAACATTGAAAACAATTTTAGGCATCAGTTTTATAAAAAAAATATTCCTGGTTACGAGTTGATTTATAAAATTTTATAATAATATTTTGTGCATTTAATCTGTTTTGAAAATCATATAGACATCCTATATTAATAATATGGCTTTAGTTTTAATTATAATCTGGGACAAATCAGTTCTGTTCATAGTAGCTTTCACATTTTTAATCAACTAGACATTATGAATTCCAAATAAAAGTAAAACAATGATCTCTGCTATATTTTTTATTTAAAAATTAAGGATGAGGATTGCCTCATATAATTATTCATGACTATACTTTTGTTGTCAATATATGTTTGAAAAAAAAAAACTTTGAATGTTTATTAATATAGATTAAATATATATAATAATACTAATACGATGATCTCAGTTAATGTTCTACTAAACTTTATTCAATCAAGAAACAATGAAAGAGGAAACCAGATATATAGGTAGGTTACATTACAAGTGGTAATTCATCCATTATTACACACGAGAGCCATTTCTTGTAATATTTAGTACTCAACCAAATTTTTAGATTCAGTTTTGACTATTCAACTTCATCATTAAAAGAACGCTAATTATCTACACATGATCAAGCACCTGCCTTTACTTCTTATATATATAATTGGGGTTTATTACACATCTATGTTGATACAAAAGAAATTAGATTGTGTTCAATAGCTTAGGATGATTTGATTTAAGGTATATAAACATCTTAAACATTCCAATTCTATTAATTTATCTATAGCCATATAGGTATGTCAATAGTCCAAAAATTATATGTAATTTTGATTTCAAATTTTTAAACTACTAGAGAAAATTAATGGTGGCACTTGGATAAGGAATGCAAATACAAAGCTTCTCAATGGTAAAGAGCAACAGATATAAATTGGTCATAAGATTTCATTGACATTGACACATATTGTTTATTTATTATTAAAGATTTTTATAGGTAAATATAGAATAGAATAGATGAAGAGAGTATATGGATTAGTACTCTAACTGAAAAAATCATTTGATGGTTGGTTTGATATTTATAAATTTTCTTACAATAAAAAAAGTTAAAAACTAAGATCAACTGTTAAGAACAGCATCCTTTAATTGAATCACAGAAAATACAGATATGAAAATCCAATAATTAATAAATTTATAATAAAACAATAGTGAACAAAAACTGCATTATGAAAAATGATCACTTTATAGTTTCTTTAGATTTTCAACATCATAATTAAATATTAAATCTTTAAAAAATTTCAACATTTCAATTTTTATATTATACACTTATTACCACATATATTGTTTAGATCAATAGGTTAATAATTATTTCTATGTATTAATTAGAATAACGATTATTATACAATTTTTAGACCAGATACAAAATTAAATTTTATTTAAAGATTAATGCATCAATATATATATATATAGTAATAATAACAAGTCAGATGTCACATGAAATATATATATGGAATTAATATATATATATATATATATATATATATATATATATAATATTTTTATATTAATTCCACCCTTATTTCCTACTTATGAATGATGGATATAATACAAAACTTCCAAGTTTCACCCACATTAAAAATATATGGATAAAACATTTAAAAATACAAATAATGCATTTATAACAATTGTTGGTTTGGCCAGAAATGCATCCTGGAAATCAGTTGTTATTTTGAAATATATATATATATCTTAATTTCAGTTGTTTTTAGATAGCAAATGGTGTTACAGTAAATAATGCCTATTCACTCTTCAATATTCAATAATATGATAACATGAAAATGTTTCTACATTTCTATTAGCTCGTTATTGTATAAATATATATTGAAATGAAAATATATACTGTATTTCAATTTTATTTAAGTTATGGCATAAGGAGATTAATTATGGTTAAAGTATTAGATTGCGTGTTAATGAGGTAGTAGACAATGTACAATAATATAAAAGATTATATTCAAACTGAAAAGAGATACAGGCCCACACATGTTAAATATGGATTTTTTTTTTCACCGCAATAAGAAAGTTTTTTTTCTTTTTATATCAAAGTTTAATCCTTTATTAAGACAAAAAGATTTATTTAAAAAAAAGTTTAAATTAACAGATTTCAAGTAAAAAAATGACAATAAAAAAGTACAAGATTTTAAATTAAGACTTTACATAAAATAAACTGTAAATCAGAGATAAACTTTATTTTATATAATTGCATTTTAATACAACAAATTACTCTTAAAACGATATATCATTTAAAATCTGTAATTATGCTTTGTTATACATCTTATTTCGTTGTTTTAAAATTTTTGATGGTATTAAAAATACGAAATTCTTACATCTTATTTTTTTGTGTCTAATTATGAAACTAAAATCTTTTAGAAAATTTTTTAATATAAATAGCAGGCAGTAAAAATTATTTTGTCTCATGATGCTGATTGTCAATTTAAGAGTTACCATCAAACTAATGTGTGAATAACAAAACGTTTTTTAAATATATGGAGCTTTCATGCATTTATTTACACTTATAACTTATTTCTTAATATATAAAACTAACTCCATCAGAATAGACTCAGTACTCTTGAAGTAGCTAAAATTAAATCAACCATGTACTAATTATATAAAAAAAACTTAATAATAATTATTAACCATGTATATTTCAAATATGTACAAATAGATCATGTTAAAGTTAATAGTTCAAATATATGAGGAAAACCAATTGTGAGTAAATGTTTAAACTCAATTGTTGAAAACCTGGAATGCCCACTATCAATTTTAAACTTTGAATTTTAATACAGAGTTCTTTAAAAAAACATACATAAAATAAGTAAATGTTTTTATTATTATTAATGGACTTCTTTTAACCAAATAAAGAATAAATTAGTGTTAATATGTCAATGGAAATTATTATTTGATATTAATATCTATGAATAGTATGAGTTTTAATAACTAATAATATAATGATTTATATATATATGTAAAATTGTGGAAAGAACTACTATTCACACATGTGCCATAGAATTGAGATGGATTCATCCATCAATAGATGTTTTAAAAGCATACATGATCAACTTATGCTAGGACCTTATTCTTTAAGTAAACCAATCTCTATTGTACCATGCCTAAATTAGGGCTTGAATATAATTTCTAAATTAGCAAATTAATTGTTTATATATTACAGGGAAGATAACATTTTTCATTTTTAATCATATGTAACATAAATTCTTACTGGTTTGAAATATAGCAATTTTATATACAACCTCTACCCCACTTAATAAGAACATAAGCCTTCTGAAATTCATCATAAAACAAGAAGTCATATAAAAACAAGTGATTATAATGATTTTCTATGGGAAAAAAAATTATCTAGTTTCTGTGGACAAAAATTAAATCATAATGTGTGCATATTTAATACTAACACATATTAAAGTTTTACATATTAACAAACAACTTAACTAGTATTTATAATAATTTTAAAAAACTCTAATATACAATATAAGCATGTGTAAGTAATATGTACATTATGAAGATATGTATGTATGTAATCTAAGAGAATGTAAATGTATATAGACATAAATTTTTTTTTAGCTTAAAATATATTTTTTTTATAATTCATCTGAGTCATCAGTGATTCATTCTAAGGATCTATCATTGTCTTTTAGATTCTTAGATGATCTTGAGTTGTTTTGGAGATACATCAGTTTTTTGATCATTGAGAATATCTAGTGGAAAAATGTAATGAATGGATGACTTGCTTCTTTGATTTTCTTTTTATACAACATAAGTATTATAATGTTTCATTCATTGACTTAAAGAATTTTTAGATTTGATGAAGTATTCTAAGTCAGATCAAATTCTTTGAAAATGTTATTAATGACTTCATTATAGACTTATTAATTTTTTTCTTCATCGTTTTTTTTTTCAACCAGTGGCATTAATTTCTTGTTAGTTAATTTTTTCATATGTGACTTCAAAAGTTCTTCAATATCATCATCATCAACTGCCTTTAGTGAAAATGTCAAAAAAATGCTGCATTAGCTGTTGAATTTAGTACATCTTGAAGGTTGCAATGATTATTTGATCCATAAGTTGATGAAGTGATGTGGTGTTCAATGGTATTAGTTGCTACTATGATTCCAGTTAAAAATGTGTGCAGTAATAAACTGTTTTTTTTTTTAAAAAAATCAATACCACTACAAAAAAAAGTTTTATTTCACTGCGTAAACATACAAAAAAATGTATCACAAAAAGAAAGTAAATTTCACAATTGACAATTTTTTTTTTTATAAAATCGATAATCATTGTGTTAAAATAAAAATTCATACTGAAGTTTCATTTTTTAAAAATTCATTGTTTTCTATTATTTAGATCAACTTATTTAGTATTAAAAAGGAATATTAGCAATATTTCATAAACTGTATTGTTGTGATCATAACGACTTGTTATTTATCAATAATATAAGAGTAACCAATTTACAGAACAGTTTATTACAACAAACTTAGCATGTAGTTAACTTCAAAAAAAATTATGTCATATTAAAAAAAATGTATCTAATGTTTGCACATTGTAATACATATTTGAGACTTTTTACAGTTTGTACTAGACAGATTTAAATAAACAATACTTTATATACAAATACCCTACTTACAGTCTGTTTTATGGCATTTGATGTCACATTTTACTACACATGGCAGGTATTTTTCTGAAATATCTTTACAACTTTTCAAATAATATAGTACATTGTAATGGTGTTAACAAAAAAAAAAAAATCATAATAAAAACTTAAAAGAACAAAAAAAAAATAACTTAATGGAAATGATTTTAAAAAAATACATCAAATAAAATTAATTATTAAGAATAATTTACATTGGTCATATAGAATTCTATTTCTATTAAATACTGAAAAAGTTTTGGAATTAAAGTTCTTACTGTTTTGAAAATGTTCTTTAGCTATATAGTCCTCACTGTTTTAAAAAAAATCTGTAGTTTCTAATTTCTTGTAATTTGGAAGGTGTTAATTCCCATGAAGTCCTGAGGAGATCGGTGTGCAGTTAGCCATTGGTCCTTTATTGTATCTGGTATTTTATTGCCGGGCCCAGATGTCCTATAGTCTGCAATATGGGAAAACGATGCTTCATTTTTTTTAGAACAACTGAAGGAATTGAAAGTGCATCTTTCAATCCCTTCCACTCCAACTCTCTCTGACTGAACACATATCATCTCTGCTGTCATATCTCTATATTCTCTTTTTTATTTCCAAACTTTTCCTTTTATTGTAAACTTTTGGATTCAGTGGACATTACGTCATGACGATGATGATCTTTTCATTGAAGTCCGTTTCCTGAGGGATTTCTTTTATTGGCTATTAGTTTCAATTGTTTTTTCTCCTATCTGGCCTTTACTTATACATTTTGAAATGCCCAAGGGCTAGTTTACTTTTAACTAATTAAAATAATCATTTCCATTTTACAATAGCATTAATTAATTTATTGTACATTCTTTTTATCTTTAAATCTTTCAAGTTTTTTTTTAATATTTAGTTTTAAAACTTTTTATTTTTTTAATAAAGTTTTCTTTTAATAATTTTTCATCTGTGCAATTTTATATATATAAAGTTTAAATGACTTTTAACTTTCACTTTTTTAATTTTTAATAACAAATTTTTATTTGCGAACTTTTATTTTTAATGTCTAATTTTTTTAAAAAAATAATGTAACGGCATGTGTGCCCGTTACATATCAGTAAACTTGCATTAAAAAAAAATAAACAAAAAAAAGAAATTTTACTTGGGGTTAGTAATTATGGTACATGGTTAATGAAAAATTTACAAAGACATTCGGTTAGTAATTTTACAAAACACTATATACAAAAAAAATGTTGATGATCATTTTCCCATGTACCATCTATGTTTATGCCTCCTCCCCCCAAAAGTTTCCTTTACTCTACATTTCATTTTTAAACACATGGCATGACAAGCAAATTATTTATTTAGGAAGTTTGCATTGAAGTAAATATGTTTTAAGAGATAATGGGTTTATACATGTATATTTGCAGCACAATTATATATACCACAAACTTATTTATGATTGATTGAAATGCTTAAGTAGGGTTATACTGAAGTAAATTCCCAAAGGGCACTCATTAGGTACCACATTTACAATCATAAACTTACATAGCTGTGCACACCTATACACATTAAAACATTATATATATATATATATATATATATATATATATATATATATATATATATATATATATATATATGTTCAAAGTGGCTTCACCAAAACCACCGAACAAGTGTAAGTTTGTTTCATAAACGAAAAGTCAGAAATTACCCCTTTCATTTGCTCACCCCCAGATCAGCTGATTTCAAGCTGGTTGCCTCCTCAGTGGGGGATGAGTATAGAAACTAGATCTAAACACTGACTCTCAAGTGTTTATGCAAACGTTTCTATCAGATTGCAAGGTGAATTTTCAGACCGGTAAAGTCTTCAAACTCAGCCTAGCAAGCCAGATATTATATGGGTCTGATCTCAGTTCAGAATCACCATATAATCAAAGTCTCTGCAATATATATCATTGCAAGAAAACTTTAAAGGTGCATTTATGAAAAACAAAAACAAGTTAATCACATAACCTGCTATCACTTGTTATTTATGTTCAAAAGATGGCGCTTCACCAAAACCACCGAACAAGTGTAAGATTTGTTTACATAAACAAAAAAAGAGTCAGAAATTAACTGAGGTAGTTAATTTCTGACTCTTTTTTCGTTTATGTAAACAAATCTTACACTTGTTCGGTGGTTTTGGTGAAGCGCCATCTTTTGAACATAAATAACAAGTGATAGCAGGTTATGTGATTAACTTGTTTTTGTTTTTCATATATATATATATATATATACTAATTGCAACCTTTTTGACTTTTTCCTTTAAAAAAAAATATCAAATTACAATTTAAAATTATTAATACTTTCTCATGTTTAATATATGTGCTATTTCTTTCTGGCTGTGCTTTTATATGTAAATAAATAAAAATATTTCATTTTGAAAAAAAAAAAATTACTCAGGGTACTTGTGGTTAAAGTATATTGGTCCATGTTTGGTGGCTAATTATAATGGTCGGAGTGTATCAGAAATTTGTGTGGTCTTACCGTATCTGCACTACAGGGTGCCACCAGGCTATTTGAACCTGGAAAATTTATAGTAATAGGCAGATACGTAAGTTAAAGTTTAACATTTTTACATATATATTTTATTCTGACTGTCAGCCCTTGCCAATAGCTCATGGAGATGCAGAGATTTATGAAATATAAATTCTTATGAAAACATCTTTCAATATAAAAAAAAAATAAGAGAAGCCACTGCCAGTAATAACACACCCAAACATTTATTTAAACATATATAAGATTTTGAATCATTTTAGTATCACTTTTACTTTAAAATTTAACTTACATTTTAACTTTGATTTTAGAATTTAATTTACATTTTAACTTTCATTTTATAAGTTTGCACAGATGAGTTTAATATTTAATAGAGTGTTGAGTATGAATAGACTACATAGATTGCATTTGAAAAGAAAATATTCAATCCCTGAAATAAAACTTAGGCCAAAAGTTTGCAGTCAAACCAACACCAATCTATCTGATATATCGATGTATTCAATGCAGCATAAATACAGCAGCACAATACCATACTGTCAGGAATGTGCACCTGAACAGCATGGTTAAGAGAAAAAATTGTCTCTCATTTAGTACAGGAATGTTACATCTGTCTGATGAAAAGAACAATAAAAAAACTCCATAGGAAGGGATTGCAGATCTTTTTGCCTTATGATCCCATTCCATAGGCAAAAGGGGGTGATTCATGGAGCAGGAAATAATGTCTGTCTCTGATGGTCAATAAGAAATAGGCTTATTTTACCAAGGTGTGGTGTATAATGCGATCCTGCATGTAGAAGATCTCATACTACATTTACTAATTACACCAATATATCCAATCGATTAACCCAATTTAACTACAAAACAAATAACGTAAGATTTACCCTCCCTTAAACTAACATAACTTTATAAATCTATGCAGTCATTCATGCCCGACTTAAATTTAACATTTTAACAAAAAAAAATCATAATAAAAACTTAAAAGAACAAAAAAAAAAACTTAATGGAAATGATTTTCAAAAAAAATACATGAAAAAAAATTAATTATTAATAATAATTTACATTGGTCAGATAGAATTCTATTTCTATTAAATACTGAAAAGGTTTTGGAATTAAAGTTCTTACTGTTTTGAAAATGTTCATTAGTCATTACTGTTTTAAAAAAAATCTGTAGTTTTTAATTTCTTGTAATTTGGAAGGTGTTAATTCCCACAAAGTCCTGAGGATATCAGTGTGCAGTTAGCCTTTGGTCCTTTATTGTAGCTGGTATTTTATTGCAAGACCCAGATGTCGTATAGTCTGCAATATTGGAAAATGATATTTCACTTTTTTAGAACAACTGAAGGAATTGAAAGTGCATCTTTCAATCCCTTTTCCTCCAACTCTCTCTGACTTAACACATATCACCTCTGCTATCACATCTCTATCTTCTCTTTTTTATTTCCAAACTTTTCTTTTTATTGTAAACTTTTGAATCCAGTGGACATTATGTCATGCCAATGATGTTTTTTTCTATTGAAGTCCATTTCCTGAGGGAATTCTTTTATTGGCTATTAATTTCTATTGTTTTTCTCCTATCTCAACTTTACTTATACATTTTGAAATGCCCAAGGGCTAGTTTACTTTTAACTAATTAAAACAATCATTTCCATTTTACAATAGCATTAACTAATTTATTGTACATTCTTTTTATCTTTAAATCTTTCAAGTTTTTTCTTAATGTTTAGTATTTAATAACAACATACTGTGCATGATTAAAAAAGAAAGTAAGTGTTGAATTAAATATATCAAAGCTCATATTTAATGAAATGTATATAAATCTGTATTTATGTTTGAAGTTTATATTTGGGCTAAAATTTATAAAATTGTTTTTTGCTAATAAATGATTAATAATAATCGTTGAAGTATTTATCTAACAATAATAATATCAAATAGGAGAGCTCAAAAAAGTATCATTTGCAATAAATTTATTTAATTTTGTTCACAATGACAAAATGTATAAATAGTATTTATAGAAAAGACTAAGTACTAAACAAAACTAAAAAAATCAAAAGAAAGAAAACATGATAAACACATATAAAAAAATGTTAGTTTGATGAAGCAATGGAACTAAGATGTTCAATCTGTCTGTATTTTTGAAGCTTGAACATTAAATGGCCTGTAGAAAAATATTATATAAATGTAATTATTAATAAAAGAATGATATAAGTGTATTTCAATGACTTTTTATTAATTTTACTATAGGCATATTTTTATGTTTTGTGTATATTTTATTAACATAGCTTTTTGATTTTAGAATAGCTTTAAGCTTGTTTGTAAACCCTTTATCTTTCAGTTATTATAAAATATAATTTTAGATTAAAATACTATTAAAAATAAATAACTTCAACATGAACTTGTACGATTTAAAAGTATACAAAATTGTTTCTCAGAAACATGATTTTTAATAGAGCTAAATACATTTGTCTCATTTGTATAATATTCAAAATCAGCTTTTTGTAGAATGTTGATATATTTGAAGTAATACACCTCAAGTCATATTTTATCTTTTAGATAGTAGACAAAAACAGACAAAATTCACTATATGTATTGTCACACACAGCAAGCTAGAGTAATCAATGGATGCCAGAAAGCTTGTGCACAAAATCTCCATCTAGTGCCTACTCATTTAATATCCCCAGATTAGTTTCTGGCTTGTAGTCTTTGTTAGTGAGGAGCCTTGGATCTTAGAACACTGCACCTAGATCTTAGAATCTAATGCAATCCTCTATCAGCTACCTTTTATCTCCACTTAACTACAAAACTATGAGTCTTAAATTGAAAACACTTTAATATTTTCATTCCAAGCTCATTAGCTTATATAGTCATATAGGTCAGAACTGAGTTCAGTACCTATACATTTTGGTGTCTTTGATTCTTTAATAACCATAGCCACTACTATCCTATTAGGCAGGATTGATTTTAAACCAATAAACATAACATGATCACCATTTCTTATGCTTGCTTATAACTGTTATTAAACCAGGCAAAACTCACTATACATATTGCCACACACAGCAAGCAAGAGTAATCAATGTATATAAGTATATTTGCTTAGATGGTAAATAAAATAAGTAATTTATTTTATTAACTACTACTTTTTTAATTTTTTTTTTTTAATTTTTGCCTTTTTTAGAACACTTTTTTTTACTAGTTTTATTATATCTCTAGACTTTATCTCAGTAGTTACTGTCCATAGTATCCTTTATGTTTTTTCTTACATAATGCTGTCAGTTTTCCTTTCTTTTACTTAGTTAATGTTATTAATTTAAGACACATACACACATATACATACATACCTACATACATACATACATACATGCATACATACATACATACATACATACATACATACATACATACATACATACATACATACATACATACATACATACATACATACATATATTGTAAATAGTTTAGATTTCATTATTATTATTTTATATAATAGATTTGCAATTATAGTTATATTTAGAACTATTTTATCATTTAATATTAATTATTAAATGTTTTTTTTTTAAAATTTAAACTTTATTTAAATATTTCAAATGCATTTCTTTGTTACTGATGGTACCCAGGTTAAAATATTGCACAATATTTCAACTGGTTTCTTCTTCAGGTATTTTTGGCTTCACTAGTAATAATATTATCATGAAAATCAAACTCGGGGACTTTTTAAATTCATAAATATTGAATTTAAAATAATATTTTTACTATATATGCTATTTTGTAAGAGGCAGCAGTAAGTAAAAAAAAATTGTATATATTTATTTACAAAAGTCTACCTGATATTTCCATTTTTTTTCTTAAGGGCAGAATAGTTTCCAAATATTATGAATTATCTGTACTAAGTTTATGGGATTATTTGCCATGGTTGTGTGAATAACTTCTTTAAATTTTCTTTTTTTTCCATTCAATATTTTGTATTTTTCTATGTAAATATTCAATGGCTTTTAAAAATTTTCTTTTACTTCCATAGTGTAATGGACAGTAGGCATACCAATATGCAAAACCAAATGGTGTAAGTATACCTAGAGTCAAGAATATGAGACTTTATTGGTGAGAATCCTAAGTATCAATGCATACCCAGCTATACCATTAATTGTAGGCATTTAAAATTTTCTCTAGATCACAGAGACCAAATATTTTTTAGAAATATCAATTGCCAAAGCAGATACTGTTAGCAAAGCAGACAACAATAAATAGATTCTGAAAACTGATCTAACAATAAACAAAACCAAGTTTATTAACAATACAATATAGTACAATTCAAGTGCAAACTAAAATTGCCCATTTTATGTTGGTATGTTGCATTTAATATCTGGCAGCTTTAAACATTGATATTCACAATTTTTTTTATATATATTGCTGTATTTTTTCTGAAGATTAAGTCACTCTATTATTTATGTGATTCTGCTTTATATATATTTTAAGTTGAGATGTGTACACATATATACTTCACTTTTGCATTAAAGAAAATGCAAAAAAAAAACAGCTTGATCTCCTATAAATGTTTATGATGCACAGGTCATTACAAAAATAGATCTATATACTATGCTTTTGATCACAATGTTACATTAAAAGTAACAACAACAAATAGCCTCTAACTACCCATAGTACAAAGCAAAATAAGATTCATAGAGAGAAAGGTCTCTACTTGGAGCAAAATCAAATTCATCTATAAATACTTCAAGTGGAAAAAATATATCATGATAAGGCAAAAAAAAACATATACAATATTCAAAGATGAGGATAAAATATCTGATGACTTTATAAAATGCACTTACATATATGTACCAATTCTTATTTTCAGATGTATATGTGAAACAAACAAAGTAAATAGCACAAACTGATTTAAGAATAATAAAATCAATTTACTAAATTATTTATATGATACATACACATTATGTTAGGCACATAGACAACTTGACTTACATTAATGATTTTTGAATATCTTCAGAGAGATTTCACTTTTTTTAATTTTTAACTGTTAAAAATAAGTGAATCTTTCTTATAAAACTTTTTTTTAGGAGGAAGATTGATCTAAAACTGAATGTTAAATATTTAAAATAAAATTTTGATTATTAAAATCACTTCCTTGATTTTAAAACTTTTTTAGTAAAAAAAAAAGAAAAAGGAAAATATAAAAAACAAAATTAATTTCTTTTATTTATCAAATATTTAAAACCATAAACTATTTTACCCAACTAAATTTTTAATGAAATCACATAACCTACTTTAAAATAAAAGTATTTAAACAAATATTCAAAGTATACCATGATATATAAAATACACTGAATTAAATCAAGTGGTATAAATTATAGATATTAAAAATAAATTAATTATAATAAAAATGTGATTATGAATAATGTGAGATAAATGAATAAATGAATGATGGACACAAATTTATAAGAAGATAAAAATCATTCAATTTTATTTACAATGCTATGATATATAATAATAAAAAATGGATGACATTAATCCTGCAATTTGTAACATTTAATTCACAAAATAGCTATACATGTTTTAATAAAAAAATGCTGTATTAAAGCTTTTCAGGATCTAAAAGAAAATTATTAAATAAATAAACAAATGAAAAGATACAATAATCCCTCCATATCAAAATTTTTATATAATAGTAAAATCCTTTAGTTCATTCTTTTAATTAAAACATAAAATATAATACATATCAACTGTGTAATATTTACACATTCATGCATTATATTGTGTGTACATAAATATGTAAATAAATAGTATTATTACAAGACTTTTACATTGATAGTAAACTTTTATCTCCAAAAATTCTAAAAAAGAAAATATGCATGTATAGTAAAAAATAATAAGAAGTAAAATTTTATTATTGATGATAAAGTTCTTGAACAGTCAATCCTTTGTTTGATATCTTATAATTAGTGAATCTTATCATGCTTAATGGATGAATTGGCATTAAGTGATGATTTCTCTGTATTAGGTCGACTATGTTTTAGATAATAGTATGATGTAATTTCAGGAAAAATTTTATTTAATTCTTTAAATGGTAAACAGTTTATCAAAGAAATTCTAGTATGGTTATTATCTAAATAATTTATTTTAAAATGACATAAATTTTTTATTTCACTGTTTTTCAAGATTGGATCTTATAAAATATATTTTCTAATTAGAGTTCTAAAAGAACGCTTATAGATGAGATTTTCTTAAGAAACTAATGCTGACATTTATAAATGCATGTTAGTGATTATATATATATTATACTGGACAAAAGCTTTAGACTCGCATATACTGACCGCCAGGATGCCACTAGTCTGAAATTTGGAACTAGACATTTATTTTTAAGGGGTTACAGGATATGTGAATCGAGTGCACCGGACTAGCTCAATCAAGCAAATGAGATCTATGTTTTGTTCAGTGAGTTGGAAAGGTAGCAACAGAAAACAAAATCAACTAAGTAAATGAATAAATAAATAATTTTATTAAAAGTATGATTAAATAAACACAAATCTAAATAATAATCTTTAAAGCACACTTAAAATATGTACTACACATACATTCATCAAAATTGAAGTAAAACATTTATATGGCTTTGAGAGCTATTTCCTGTGCGTGAAAGAGTGCAAAATACTGGCAGTAGCAGAAGTATTAGTAAGTATACAGTGATCTAATGCCAGACAAGGGAGGTTAGCTTCCTGTTTATAACCCATAGTTAGGAAAAGAGATTTATGTCGAAACAGAAGAAATATGAAGGTAGCTTCCAAAACATTAATAATAATAATATAAAGAGTGTTGAAAGTTATTACTTTCAATTGATTGACCTCCCTCTGAGTGAGACAGGCTAAGACCTCATGATCTACCTATTGAGAGGATTAAAACGATCATACGTGCCCCTAATAAATGAATTGGAAGCTTGAAGAAATAAAACTAAGAACTATTATAAATAAAGTTTCATGACATAAGGAGACTAATAATAAAATGGATCCCGAGCCAGAAGTCAATTAAAATAGTCTGTAATATCCAGTCTGCTTTTTATAAAAAAAGAATGTGAGATTATAAATAAACTACTATCTTACTTACTAAGACTTAAATAGGACGGACAGTAATAGGTTTGAAACTAGCACTCGTTAAAAAAAAAAAGAAAAAAAAATCAAGCACAAAGAAATCAAATTACATAAGATATAACTTTAAAAAAACATTTATATTTAAAAAGGGAACAAATCTAAGATAACATTATTTAAATTGCAAAAATGTAAGGTACCTTAAGAATTTATTTTAATGCTAGTACACTAGACTTCTTAGGTTAGTCCGTTGCTCTGGATTCACTGACGGTAGGCTTGGGCAAGTTGGTTAGTGGTTTCTCTGGAGCTGGTTCTTATGGCATTATAGACAGTTAATGGAGACACAGGATGTCCGAACCTGTCCTGGTGAGAAGCTTAGCTCATCATGGTAAAGAAAATATTCTTGCTGTAGGTTTACTGTTCATCCTAGGTAGAATAATTATGTATCAGCTTTCAGAATATGCAGGAATAGTTAGTGCAAATATCTCTCGGAGTTGGTGGGAGTGTCTCCTAGTTTGTGCCTCCTGTCAGAGTTGGTGTCTGTCTCTTTGCACTGGTGCATGTATATAAGCTGGTGCCAGTATTGAAAGCTAGTCAAAGATAATCCAATGGCCTAAATCCTCCTGTTATATCTGAATCATATCTCTTAAATCAATTACCAAACTTTTTCTTTTTAATTAAAATTTAAAAATTCTCTATCTAGATAACAATAGTTATCTAATTAACGAAATAAATTACCCTTTACAGATCTAGGAATTAACTAATGAAAAATTCTTTTCTTTTCATTTTCCTTCTTTTTAATTAGCCTTATCAATCTAAATCCCCAAATCTGAAAAGCAATCTATTTGTACACTTTACTTTTACATAAATTTAACAAAAAAAATAATCTTAGTTTTCTTTTTTTTTTTTTCAAAATTAAAATTAAAAACCAAATATAACTGTGGTATTAAAATATAATTTCCATGCACATTCATATATATTTGTACAAGCATTAAAAAAAAAAAAAAACTTTTAATCAAGTTTTATAAACGAAACCTTATATAAAAAAATATTTTATTTTCTTCACCCCTATAAAACTATAATTTTTGTAATGGTGTCTTAAACATCCATTACAATATCTATATATATATATATATATATATATATGTCCACAGATGGCGTTCTACCAAAAACACCGATCAAGCGTATGTTTTGTTTACATAAAAGTCAGAGTAGTATTCACTATCTCTAACTATAATTCCACTTTCAGATCATGATTTCAAGCTATTTGCTATCATCAGTGAAAGACAGGAATAAAGAAACTAGATCTAAACACAAACTCTGAGCGTTTATGAAACAATTTCTATTCAGCTTGCAAGCGTGAATTTTTTTAGACACGTAATGTCTTCAAACTCAGCATAGCAAACCAGATAGCTATATGGGTCTGATCTCAGTTCAGCATCACCACATAGTAGAAGCCTCTGCAATCTATATCATTGCAAGAAAGACCTCAAAGGTACATTTATGAAAAACAAAAATGCAAGTTAAAAAACTTGCTAACGCTTGTATTTATGTCCACAGATGGCGTTCTACCAAAAACACCGATCAAGCATATGTTTTGTTTACATAAACATCAGAGTAGTATTCACTATCCCTAACTATAATTCCACTTTCAGATCATGATTTCAAGCTATTTGCTATCATCAGTGAAAGACAGGAATAAAGAAACTAGATCTAAACACAAACTCTGAGCGTTTATGAAACAATTTCTATTCAGCTTGGATAGCGTGAATTTTTAGACTCTGATGTTTATGTAAACAAAGCATACTCTTGATCAGGTAGCTATTTGGGTCTGATCGCCAGTTCAGTGATATACATACATAGTGTTAGCAAGTTTTTACTTGCAATTTTTGTTTTTCAAAAATGTACCTTCAGAGGTGCTTTCTTGCAATGATATAAGATTGCAGAAGCTTGCTAAGCTATGTGGTGATGCTGAGACTGAGATCAGACCCATATAGCTATCTGGTTTGCTATGTTGAGTTTGAAGACACTACGTGTCTAAAAAAAAATTCACACTTGCAAGCTGAATAGAAATTGTTTCATAAACGCTCAGAGTTTGTGTTTAGATCTAGTTTCATTATTCCTGTCTTTCACTGATGATAGCAAATAGCTTGAAATCATGATCTGAAAGTGGAATTATAGTTAGGGATAGTGAATACTACTTTGACGTTTATGTAAACAAAACATACGCTTGATCGGTGTTTTTGGGAGAACGCCATCTGTGGACATAAATACAAGCGTTAGCAAGTTTTTTAACTTGCATTTTTGTTTTTCATATATATATATTAAAAACATTAGATTTTTTTCTAATTAGATTTCTAGCAAGACATTCTGCTATTCAAAAGCAACTATACATTTTTAATAGGAATATCTCTGATGCTACCAATTCGAGATTTAGATTTGACGTAAGAGATTTTATTCTATATTATTCTCTTTTGCTTTTCTTTTTGTCTTGTAGATTAATATAACATAAAATGAGACCTGGGTGTATATTTAATCTTTCATTAAAATGCATGTATAGGCTAAAAAGTATTAGTCTCATTTATTAGAGATTTGGGATTCTTGCTTTAATTTTGGTAAAAGGGTTACAATTTGTATTTTTCCTTCTGCACCATTTAAAATGTGGTGAGAAAAATAATCTTGAGCTAAAATTTCTTAATTTATTTCTAACTATTAAAAAAAATGTGCACTTAACCGAAGATATTTTTGTCATTTTGATAATATGATATTCAATGTTAGCAGACTTTTCTAAAGCAATTGATCCTATAAATATTTTACTTTTTATAAAGGGAAAGTGGATGCTTTCTATTTTTATAATTGTTGTTATTATTATTATGTTTGTAATATAATAAATTATTTTGTTATTATTTAAGGCACACTGAGTGTGTTTTTATTAAAATAAAGAAATCTTTAAAATTATTTTGTTCATTAAAGTATTCTTTAGTAAAATAATAAATATATATTTATGTTTTTAACAACAATTTATAACTTTACATTTCTCAAAAAAAAAAAAAAAAAAAAAAGGTAAAAAAAAAAGTATTTACCTGAATATATTTCATATCACGTTTTTATAATGGAGTGCTTTTAGGGTACTTTTTCTTTATCTTTTTTTTTTTATTAATATTTTTGCTAAAAGTAAATTTCGTATTTAAAATCATTACTCAATTTATAACTAAAATGAAAGCAAAATAATAAAAAAAACATTTATAGTTGAAAAACAAAGAAACAAAGCAAACAATATAAACTTGATAATTTTAAAATCTTTTTTTCTAAATTATTGATTTTTTTAAAAAAATTCTATACATTTTTTTTAAAAACAGATTTCTTTCGTTTTTTTATGTAAACGATTTTATATATAATATTTTTAAAAAAATCCCAATTTTTCTTTTTTTTTATAGTAAAAGTAAAATACAAAACAAAACTTAAAGATACTGTTAATATATCTGAAAATATAAAGAGCTAATTATAGCAACAAATAAGATAAAACATTCTCTACATGGCCCTATAAAAATTATTTTTTAGAAATATTTTTTTAGAAAAGCAGTGATAGTGATTTGGATTGATGTTTAATTTAATTGTAGGATGATAGACAAGGAAGATAAAGATTTTTTTAATCAAAGCACATTTGGTAACTTTAATATTTGACTGAAAAATGTTTTGTAATACAATAACTGGACACTTGTTCATTTATTGGAATAGATGATGATCCTTTATATTACACTCTATTCTCTACCAGAAAATAACTATATATTTATTTTTTAACCAGTAATTGAATGTTTGGTTAAGGTGTTTATTGGAGCAGTTAGTGAAAAAATTTTGGGGGTTAAATTCTAAAAATAAATTAAGTTTTCTTTAAATTCAAATCCAAATTGTGGCATATAAAACAGGTGCACTAACAAATATATCAATGCAGCATATAGACAAAATATTTATTTCTCCTGGTTACTTTTTCAGTGGTCTATTGGAATGCAGGTTTGCTGTTTTCAAAATGGATTTAGCAATAATAAAACATTTGATAGTGATACATATAATGTACGCAATGTATATATAAATTTAATTGCTTTATCAACAAATGTTTATTTTAATTAATGATCTATTTTTAGGTGTACAGTAATATAAAAAACAAACAACATTTTTTATGTATGAGATAATTTTTTTAAAGAAATAAGGACTGCACTTATTAATGCACCACATACTTAGGTATCTCTTACTGACTTGTAGACATATTTCTGACAATTCATTCTCTTCTGAACAGTATATTTTAAGTCAATCCTATGCATTATATATTTTTTTATCTATAACAAAAGAATGAGAAATTAAAATTAGTGTTCATTTAGTCATAAAATCAAATCTATGAGATATATTGTGATACAATAATGAATATAAAAAAATACCATGCTTTAATATTTTAAACAGCATTAAACTGTTGCACATGCGCTTTGAATTTTAACTATAAAATGAATGAATACAAACACTTCAAGCACATGATAAAGTCTTTGGAAAAGATAGAATGGCCATCTATTTTTTCAAACCAAACGCTTTTGTATGGGCGAATCTTAAGTGTTTGAAAGTGAAAGTGTGAAGATATTAAAATCCAAAGCGCATGTGCAACAGTTTAATGCTGTTTAAAATGTTACAGTTTGTAAAAACATTGTGTTATATAAAATAATTGACTTATTTACATGCTTTAAAGAAAGTAAAAAAAAACCAGCATGTACGTTAGAAGGACAAAGTCTTGTGGTATAATTTCTAGTTGTTCACCAACAATTTCAAGATAGATAGGATGGAATTTTTTTTTCAATTTATAGGCTCATTGATATTTTCTATTACATAACAAGCCCACATAACTCATAAAAGTCATTGAGCTAATAAGGTATGAAGTTTCAGAATAAAATGATTAATAGAGTGTCAGTAAACTAACTGTAATTTAAGTGAAGTGAGGATAAAATGTCTGAGTGGCTATAAAGCACAAAAGATGCAATAATATAAAATAGTAAGCACTACTCATGGTTATTTCAACACTGAATCTCAGAATAGAAAGGTTTAATTTTTGATTTTAATCACTTTAAATAAAATATCCACTATCAAATTTATATCACAGGGTTGATCTTTATTTGTTTAAGCCATCTATAATTAGTTCCAAAATACATAGTCATAAAAACAGAAACAATACTTGATCAAGCACATGTCTTTGCTTAACACCAGTTTTTATTTTAAGTAACTCAAGATTTCCTACCTATAATAATAGCACTTCCTGTCATTCTATTAAGTACAAGTTATATAATGTGTATAAACATTAATGGACAATCAATTAAATAGTGTTGCTTGTATTTTTTGAATAACAGTGAAATTCTGGTAATCATTCAACTATGATTGGAAACAACTTATTTAACAAATTCCATAAAAGTACTCATGTTAAAATGGATAATAATAACATTACACAACAACACCTGTGCAATGTTGTCTTCCTTTATTTTTAAAAGTAAAATCAATAAAAGCATGCTTAAAATGAGGTACAATTTTAAATCTACATATATTTCTAAAAAATATCAATATTTTTAAAGTAAACATATCAGCAATTTACATTAAAACTTTTCTAGATAAGTCATCAATATCTGCTATCTTTTCATTATAAGACTACAAAGAGAAATAATTGCAATATTGTCATTTATTGCTTTTTAATAATAGAGATGGCTTTTATAAAGTGGCAAATTATAAAGCTCAAGATTTAGAGATCAATTTTCTAGCTTTTCTTTTAAAGCTTGTACCTTTTACAAACCCATGAGCAATAAATCATTCATTCATTTACTTCATATTAATGTAAAAATAATACAACAAAGTTTAAATAGAAAATTTATTGTAGAAAGTATACTTTCAATCTCGCATCATATTACTTAATTTTATATTTAAACTCTGTTTTAGTATTTTCTACATTAATATTTAGAGTGGCAGAGTCTCAAAATGTAATTATTTATTTAATAATAAAGCTGTAAGTTTCTATAGAAAAAAAGTCAGCAAAGGGTTTGTGAGATGTAAATGTGATCTACTCAAAACTTTAAAATGACATCAATTATTATCACCAGTTCATAAAGTACCATATAGAGTCATGTAAGATCAGAATAAGAATTAACCTAATACTTATCTATGAATAAATGATTATTTGATCCACATCTGGAGGCATTATGGTCAAGAACTTGATTAAGTGCATAGTTATTTATGATACTCCACAATAAATTTTATATCTTGAAACAAATTAAAATATATATCAGCTAGTAAATATTTAATAAAAATGTATAATTTTATAAATGAAAAAAGATATTAAAAATTATTAAAAATAAGTTATTTTGATATAAATTATTTTTTTCAACTTTATATATAAAATAGCAAAAAGTACAACAAATAAACATTTAAATCTTACTGATTTAAATAAAATAGGACATTCTTTGTCAGCCATTCATAATGATTACTTTTAGCTCCTTATCTATCTATCTATCTATCTATCTATCTATCTATCTATCTATCTATCTATCTATCTATCTATCTATCTATCTATCTATCTATCTATCTATCTATCTATCTATCTATCTATCTATCTATCTATCTATCTATCTATCTATCTATCTATCTATCTATCTATCTATCTATCTATCTATCTATCTATCTATCTATCTATCTATCTATCTATCTATCTATCTATCTATCTATCTATCTATCTATCTATCTATCTATCTATCTATCTATCTATCTATCTATCTATCTATCTATCTATATATATAAGGCAAATAGCAACAATTAACTATACATTTTGTAGTGATTATACCATCTGAGGAACTATAAATTCATTTATATCTTACACTGATCATTTAGTCTGTCTATTTTATACACTTGCAATGTTGTCTCTTCTGTTGAAAACTTCTCGATTTTAAATTGTTTGTAACATTCCTTAGAAACTACGAAAAAATCACATAAAAACTTCACCAATTTGCCTTAAAGTGCAATACTATCATCAATAAAATACTTTATTAAGAAAGCCTATTATTATTCACTTCATATACACAATTCAATAAAATTTGCCATTACACTTATGTGTCCTTATAATAGTATTATTATCTGGATACTGTTTCAGAATATTATAACAAAATATTTCCTCAGTGCTTTTATTTTATATTGATAGGATGTTCACATATCACGTCAATATAAGATATTTGGCAAAGTAACAGCTCAGAAAAATAAATATATTTTACTCCTTAAGAGAATTTTATGTATCATTAACTTGACAAATTTAAGAATAAAATTCAAACTAAAATATTATTGTTCATCAACTGTTGGTATTTAGTAATAAAAATTAATTGTTTCAATAGAATATTTCTTAACAATATGTTTAGAAAAAATTACTTTAGTTTTAAAACAACTATGATTTTAATCTCGACATATTCATTTATATTCTGTGTAAAAATATGCATGTGTAAATGTTTAGGTATTATTATTATATCCTGACTCCTAATTATATTTTAATCATCGTATGCAATTATTACGGAAATAAATGCAAAGTCTATTTTTTTTCTTTTTGCCTAAACAAAATTTTCAGACAGGCATCTCTAAAGTTTGTGCAAAAATTCAATAAAAAAGGCCCTATAATTAATGAAGGTAATATTATTACTTTTCACAATCTTCTCTTTCAGTTTACTACTTTTCTTAATATGTGCATTTTTTTAAAAAAATAATACTAGTCTTGACGAAATAGCAAAAATAAAAGATTTACGTTTTTGAACTTTCTGAAATACTTTCATATATGCAGTCACGTGAGAAGTTATGGTTTAAACTAATGCTAGGTCAGCATGAATTGAATCTTAGGTATCACTTAATCATTTTAATGACTTTATTTATGTGATTAAAGTATATGTGGTAAAACAGAAAGTTATAATTAAATGTGTACATCGAAAAAAAAAAAGAGTAATGATGTTGAGTTAATTATTCCTTTGGATGCTTTAATAATAATAATAGACATATTAATTTTTAATTAAAGTTTATATCTTGGCTAAAAATAATATAATTTTTAATATATAAGGATTCGAAGTCAGACTTTCACACGACTCTCAACTCTCCATGCTATCTTATATTGATGATTCAACTGATCACACATGTTGAAAAGATAAATAAACACCAGTATCCGTATTTCATGCTAAAGCAGCAATCATCAGTTGGTCCAGATTACTATCTCCACACATATATACAATCAGTGATCCACTTTATATTAAAATAACCTATTTTCATACTTTAATGGACAGACTTTAAACTACTCCAACCCACAACTCTTCAACCATCCATTTCATTGAAAATCTGATGATGGCTGGATGGCTAAAGAGTTGTGGGTTTGAGTTGTTTGAAGCATGTCCATTAAAGTATGAAGATTGGATATCTTAATATAAAGTTAAGCTCTCATTGTATATGTGTGGAGATAGTAATCTGGACCAACTGATGATTGCTGATTTAGGATGAAATACGTATATTGGTGATTATTTATCTTTTCAACATGTGTGTGATCAGGTGGGTCAGCAATATGAGATGGCATGGATAGTTAAGGGTCGTTTAAAAGTCTGAGTTCAAATCCTTTATATATTGCATTATATATGTGCAGGTGTGTGTAAGCCTGTACACTATATTAAATTAAATATAATTTCTAGTTTAATATTAAGATATAATCTACGTTAGTTTTATTGATATCTGTTGTACATTATTTTAATGTATACGGAATAAATATATGAATAAAATTTTGAGCATTATTTTTTGAGCAAATGGTTTATCATTAGATATATACTTTTTGAGTTGCACATATATGTATATAGTGTAGACTTTTCAAATAAAGCTTATTATTTCCAAATAAAAAAGTTAAACTGTAATCAGATTAATGCAACATTTGAAAATCAAGATTGTTAAAAATAACTGCTATTAATAGAATAGTGCCCAGTTTTATCAATTTTAAAATCTCAATATTTCATTCACTAAAAGTCTATTTGATAGATAAATTCTTTTTTTTTTTTTTTGTAAGAAATAAAAACTAAATTGCATTGTCTAAAAATAAATTGTTTTTTTTAGTTTTTTTTTTTTTTAAGTGATAACTTTCGCAAATGTTGCTTTTAATAAATAAATTACTTTTTGTTCGATGAGAAAAGGCAATTGACAACTTCTAACAATGACCCATAAAAAATGCAAAATAAAATATACTATTTCAATTTTAGTATTTTGTCATTTCGATGTATAGATAGGGTAATATTGGAATTCTCAACTGCATAATGCGTGAAACAAATGTCATTAAACTTATAACAATACAAGTATATGCACACACCTTAAACCAAATAGCTTTTGCATGATTTTGCGCGTAGAAATAGATGATCATATTATTTTTAAAAAAAAATCAGATAATTGATTTCTTGGAAGGTCATGTGACATTTGAGCACTAAAATTATCTGTTTAAGTTTTGACCTAGAAACTTGAAAGTTTTGCAAAATATGAGCGATCTCTGTGCTAAACACTTAACATTTAAGGCAGTAGAATTTTTAATAGTTATGATTTTATATTCCCTTTTAAAAAATAAAATATAAAAAACAAAAACAAGTAAATGTTTTGAAAAAAAACTCAAGCATTATTAAAACTTTTTAATAATAATTAAATAATGCACAAATTAGTATATAAGGAATTTTTAGAATAGTATTTTCCTCTTTATTTCAGGTGTGTTGCTGGTTTGACCAGTTACAATAATAGAATAGGATTTAAAGCAATAATCTTTAGATTTATGAATATTAAGTTTAAGATGGTTCTCTAACAAAATAACTCTGTTAAAGTTTATAGTCAGTAGAAATATTTATTGAACTATGAGGGTTTTCCCAATTTCATGCTTTCTCAAGGACAAATTACTGATCACATGATCACCATTTTTTATGCTTGCTCACTGATGAAAGCCACAAGCTAGAAACTAGTCTAGGTATATTGGATGAGTATGCACTAGATAGGGAATTTATGTACAAACCTTCTGGCATCCATTGATTACTCTGGATTGCATTGAGTGGCACTACTGTGTGGAGAGTTTTGGCAAATTAATGAGTGATTTTTTTTTCTTAAGAGCAAAATTAATGAATGTTTTTACAAACATTATATACAACATAAAATTAATTTATTGAACCAACTGCCATTATCATTTAAATTGTTTTCCTAAATTTTTTTCTTTTACATTTTCCTCTTTATTCAATAATTTTTGTCTATTAACAATATACATTTGTTTATTGGTTCATGTATAATTACAAGCCAGAACAACTCTTTTTACTGATAGTACAATGAAACTCTTAATATTTTATTCAGCAATAAAATATTTTTTATTACAAAGCAGAATTCTTTCAGTAAAAATGAAAAAATGGTAATAAGTTAAACAGTTACTCCAGCAACGTTTACACTGGAAAACTTTGAAACCATATTCACAAATGGTATTGCACTTTCACCCAAATCTGTTTTTACTAATTTGATTATATGTATTTTTATATGGCCATATACTGAAGCATTATTATAAAAATTCTGGACACATATCAATAACTAATATATATCTTTCAAATTAAATTTACAATAGAATTAAACAATGACAAAAATTAGCAATTTTGGGTATTTTTATAACAAGATTCTCTCATGGCAAAATTAAAACTACACTTTACAGAAAATCCACATAAGTGGAAAAATATGTATTATATAAATCCAATCATGACAGGAGCTCAAAAAGTGAAATATATTGTTGGTATAAAACAGAGAAAAATATTTGGTACCTGTGAGTTTTCTAGTAAACAAAGATGGCAGCCTGAATTTTTGATAAATGCACAGTTTCAAAAGCTTATAATCTTCTAAAGATGTGTTAGTTGTTACATTAAAACAAAATTAATAAATTGATTGGTAAATTTCAAAAAAATAAATAAATTCTGATAAATATCATTAGGAAGCTTTATTTCATTTTTTTAATTTATATTCTAATGTGAGAAGTGATGAGATGCTTTAACATTATTATACTTTGGTTCAATTACCATGTTTCTTTTTATTAGTTGTCTTTTTGATAAATTGTTATAACAATAAAAAATTGGGACCTTCTTGTCACAAACCATGATACAGTGGACTATTTCCAAAGATATGCGATCAACCTTCTTTAAAGTCTGTGATAATGATCATGATATGATTGCATGCTGCAGACTTGAATAAAGAGTAAATGTCGTATTTATACTCTTTTTTAAATTTTCTGTTAATAAGTTAATCCATAAAACAAAAGAAAACTAAATATTATAATTATTTTTTCCACAATGATTTCTTTTTTAAAATAACAATAATAAAAAATGAAATGTAATTATTAAATATAAATTTTCTGAGCAGGCATTTTTTTGTAAACATTTTTAGGGGACTTACTTGAAAACTCACAAATACCAAATGTTTGTTAAGAAGTCAGTTAACTGAAGAGAGTGAATCCTACTTATAAGATTCCAGCTACCACTAAAAACATAAAATATGGTAACATCAAAAGAAAAAAAAATTATAGTTAACATTCTATTCATGTCAGGAATAGCAGATAAAGAAAAAAAAATCTGCAATCAATATAATAGCAAAACAGTTTTACAAGTATATAAAAGACCATAAAAAATTCTAATCTCTACAAATTCTAAATTTGAAATACAGAAAAATAAATATCTTTGAATTATCATGTAAATGTGGAAAAACATTTTTTGGTGAAATTAACTCTCTCATTTCAAAATGATTAAAAAACATAAAATAATGATTAGAGAGAAAACAAATAGACATATCTAAAGTAGCATGTCATGTATGCATTAATGAATATCATGAACAGGTAAAAATATTACGAAAATAAAAATGTAAATGAAGACAATTCAAATAAATGCTTTACTTTACAATGGCAAGTAACATTATATGATTTTCTAACATGATAAGTCATAATGTTTGTAAATCATTTATTTATCTTACACTTAATGACAAAATAGAACAATGAAAAAGACTTCCATAAATAATACATAAATATTTACTAACAGTATCACTTTGAATTCTGTATCCATAAATCGTAAATATTATTACTATAGTTGTCATAGGCCAGAAACTTCAGAAAATAAGAAAAAGAATAACACCACTTAAATATTATATATACTAAGCTGTATATTATTACTAATATTTAAATGTAATTGAAAAGTTGAATGAAAGTTGTAATCTTTAAAAAAAATATTTAACAATTAAAACCTAAATAATGAAAATAATCCAATATATAAATACAAGCAAATACTATCATCAAAAAATTTCAAGCAAATATTAACAAGCATTTTTCTATATTTTCAAACATAATTCTAAAATTTTACAATTTACAGTATATGAAAAATTAATTAAATTAAATAAAAATGTTCAAATAAACACACCCTTTGTTTCTTGTGTGTTGTTCATGTTATGTGAAAATATTTTGTGAGATAATGTTTATTTTCATTTGTCAGAAATAAAAAAAAGTTAGTTTTATATTCAGTATCATAAGTAATGCAAAAATTCACATGAAAAGTAAATTTAAAGGTAGTTTAACAAATCACTTACATATGTAAATCAGAATGATAAAACATTTTTTAAAAACCTTAAAAAACTGTTTTCCTAAATTCAACAAAAAATTTACATTTACACATAAAGTTATTTAAAATATGTATTCTATATGTGCTATTGCTTTTTGTATAATGAAAGTGAAACTAATATATATAACTTTTTTCAGTAAGTATATGAAACTTCCAAAATAAATTATAAATATACTGAGATCGGATATTTCTCCCACTGCCATATATAAATAATGTTAAAATGTTGCAGAACCTTGTGTCTAATTTCCAAACAGGTAAATAAGTTTTTGTTTGAAATTTAATAACTCATATGCAAGGTAAGTTTAGACAGTAATAAATATGAAAATGAATATTATTTATTGCAGTCATCAGCAATGCAGCATGAAAGTTTATTCGACTTAATTTTCCAATAAGAGAATCAGTATGGATTCATTTCAGTAATCATCCAAATCATTAAATCTTCAGTAATGTTTAATATTAAGGCATTTACAATATGAAATATCATGTAAATTTTAAATATTATATAAATTTTAAAACAATTTTATTTTTCAATATTCAATGAATAAAAGTTTATTTTTGCAATTATCATTATCTAAATTTGCTTTAATATAATCATCAGGAAGGTGATCTCATATCACTGTTTGACAGTCAAATACGATTTTCTATATGGTTTTAATGTTATCCATACATAATTGATGAAAAAATCTCCATTCTCAATATATTGTCATAATATTTTATGCTGTATTTTTAACATTAGAAATAATCAAAGATATGTCAATCAAAATGGTACTCATTTTGACTGTTTGGTACTTAGATGTGGATTTCTATAAAATTCTACCATTATTTAATTGTAATTGGATTGCTCTCATTACATTTACATAATATTTCACAATGTAAATTGTTAATATTACAAAGATGCTGTAGGTGGTCTGTGCTGTTAAAATTTTGTTGAAGTCATTATGCTTAATTTTATCCTGACCATGACTGTAAGAGATTTTTTTGTTACTTGGGCTTATAATAATATTATAAAAGAAATTATTTTTACAGTATTTATGACTTTTTATTTAAAACTGTTTAAATAGTAGTTGAAAATCACTATCTTGAATAATGATTCATAAATAACAATATTTATTGTTACTGTTGTTGTTGTAGTCATGGTGATAGTAGTAGCTATAGCAGCAGCAGTAATACCAATACAATTTTACATGCTACAATTATATCTGATAAACAATTCGTTATCATGTCAAAGGTTAATTTTTCAAAATGCAAGACAGTTATTTCTTGAAGTAAATTTTTTTTTTGTTTTCATCTAAATGCCAATTTTGACATTAAAAATTCTTACTTTAATCACTTCTGGATTTCTTGCAATGTCTGTTACGATCAAACTTAGATTAATGTACATCTTGTATTTCTATTCCAATTTTTATTTGATGAAGTTACTTTTTTATGACCATAATCTTCATCATTTAATACTTTTATTAATCAGTATTTTTGTTTGTATTGTTAATTTTATTCAGCGCAATTTATCATAATCTATAATAACAATTGGGTCATCTGCATACTGGAGAAAATTAATTTTTGATCCATTATCAAAATATTATTATATATTTCCAATAGGTTGGTTTATCATTTTTTCTTAAAACAAATTGACAAGATATATCAATAAAAGACAATGCTCTAAGCTTTATGATTAAAGGTTTGTTAAGCTTTCTTTTATTGATACATTAACTGATTGATTTATATATAGATTTCTAGATAGATTTAAATTTTTTTTATCAAATTCTTATGAGTGTTGAGAAAATTTTATCTATAATATTTTATCAAATACTCCTCATAACTAAAATATCAAAGAAACACTTAACTTTTATTTATCATTTTTTACTTAAAAGATTAGAACATTTATTGGACTTTTTGTGTTTGTCTATAAAATATATATTGATTTTCTTTTAATAATGATTCAGTTTTAGTCTATTCTTTCATTAATTATTTTAAAAAAATTCTGAAGTATATAATGTTGTTGGAATTGGGCTTATAAATATGATAAAGTCCATAAACCAAAATTGCAAGTATAATGTGTTATTTCCCAAACAAGAAAATAAACTGTAAGTTTCTATTATTATTTTGAGGAATTAAAAAGGCAAATTATGTATGGTTAAATATTTGCATTCAGATGAGATCTAGTATTCTGTCAAATTTTTTTAAGTCAGTGATAAGGTCTCATTTATATCTACATATATGAGGGGTTAATATTTGTATAATTCTTAGTATGCTTCTTACCATTATAATTTTTCTCTTTTGGACTTATAAAAGATCATCAATTATTAAATAAATTCTGTGTACTTTATTATTGCATATGCATACTGTCTTTATGTGTTCTTAGTCTCTATTTTTTATGCACTTTCCACCGATTCTTTTTAGCCCTTTTATATTTTCTATTCGACCCATTTTTACTTTTTTTTATATTTTTGTCCTATCTTTATCAAGATTATTTCCATTTTTTTAAATTTTAATCCGTATTTCATATATTAATTAGTCAAGATTTCTTTATCATTTTATTTATTCTGTTATATTTATATATGAACTTTTGTTTTTTAATATTCTGCTATCATATTTCTATCTCATTGTGGAAATATTTTTTTACTTTCATTATTTCTGCTCAATTTATTCTTTATTTTTAAATTCATTCATATTCTTCAACAAAGTTGACATTTTATTGTGATCAAATTATGTCCAGTATTTTTATTTGCAGATGAATAACATTTATTTTTTAAAATTGGTTTTTATATATTTGTTTCATGATATAATCCATTTGATCTTATTTTCTACTTCAATTCTCATTCATATATATATATATATATATATATATATATATATATATATATATATATATATATATATATATATATATATATATATATATATATATATATATATATATATATATATTTATAGAACATTATAACAAATATTTTGATGACACATTCTTCTTGTCATCAAAAATGTATCAATCTTTGATCTTCTTATTTACTGATGTCAGCCTATCTATGAAGAATATTTTTCTCCTTATCTTCTCCAACCATTACTTTTCAATCATATTGCTTATATCTTTGTTGAGTTAGTTATAATTTCAATTTTGTCATATACTTCTTTTATTTTTTGATTCTAATATGTAGTTGTGGGGAATTATATTTAAAATTGTATTATTGGTATTTGGTGAAATCATACCTGATATAAATCTATGTCTTATAATTTTACCTCTACAAATATAGCTTTTAGCATTATTATTAAACTCTTATCTCATTCTCACTTTCAGAATGAATTATATAACATTAATTAATTTAAAATTTTTCCTTTTCTTTGATGTTGTGTCACATAGGATAAATGTATTTATTATATTTTTTTCTGATTTTAATTCTTAATGTTCTCCAGAGTTCTAGTATTTATCATTACCTTCGAATTTCATGTAGCTATGATTATGCAAGAATTTTATAGACAATCTGAAAAGGCTTTATTCTCCTGCTGGGACAAAACTTGATGATAATCTAATGCTCAAATGTTATCATGTTTTATCACATTATTTAATATTACAGATCTTTTACACAATAGGAAAAATAATGTTTATGATTTTCCCTAAATTGATGCCACTTGTTATACAAAGATTCTATACCAGCTTTGTTAAAAAATATTGAAGAATTTCTTTTATTTCTAGCATGCACTTAATTTTAAATAATAATACTTAATCACATTTTCTATAAATACCAAGTTTAATTACATATAACTTTTTACAATGCTTTGATAGTTTTAATCTTGTTGATTCAGAACTAGTTATTTATTTGGTATATTATTTTACCTTTTATTTTACAGCTAATCTATATATCTAGAGATCTTATTCTGTCCACCATTTGGAATCCATTTAACAGAAGTTGTTTTTGCCTTGGAACGTCCAGATAGATATATATATATATATATATATATATATATATATATATATATATATATATATATATATATATATATATATATATATATATATATATATATATATATATTTAATTATTATATTAAATAATTAAAGAATTTATTGCTTTGTAAAGTTGCATATTGTTTTAGGAATTTTTGGATCCATTACCCTACTACTTTACCAAACTTTTTAATACTATAATGATATGTTTTATAATATTCAACTTTTTAAACAGCATTTATAAATATCTGCATTCAAATATAAGATTGAATTTTTATTCATTTATTTCTTAGTACTTACTATTTCTTGAACAACAATAAGTTTGTGCTATTATCAGTTTTTTTTTATTATCAAGAATGTTTATTACTAATGTGTACAATGGTTAATCGAAGGAACAATCAAAAAATTTCTATATGTATTTTGTAAAATGATTTGAGCTCATTAGGGTAAAGTCTAATTTTTCTCTGAGTTGTTTCATGGTTTTAAAGTCCCGTGTTGCCTTTGAGTCATTCGCAGGGCTGTCCTTGTTTCTTTTTGTTCCATGTTTTCATGACTACATCAATGTTCATCTGTGCAGCCTATGCATGTGTTTAGGTTCTGAAAGAGAGTTTTCAGAGCTGGTGCAGATTCATTGCTCTTTTGACATCAACTCTTCATGCCATTGTCATCATTACTTGCTTGTGGCTCTCTCAAATAGAAATCTTGTCTATTATATCTCAATTCCTGTATGTGTCCATTCGGTTCTGTTTTTTATAGTTTTTCTCCTGATGTTTATGTACTTTGAGAGAAGAGTTCCCATGTTGCACTGTAAATGAATGAAGTGCGATGAGTTGATCTCTAGTTTTAGTTTTCATGTGTTTTTTCAGGAATATCTGTGAGAGTGTAGTATCATTTGGCCCACATATCCCTTCACATCTGGTTAGCCACATATCGAATATTAAGAAAGTAACACCTCTAATTATCACATATTGGTCTGTTGCTATTGCTTGTCTTAGCAAGGCTATGAGTGGTGTTTGTAATGGTATATTGACCACACATGCTTCAACATTCCTGCATCTTTATGCAATCCTCTAATATATGTAAAATTGTATCTTCTTCTCATTTACATAGCAAACAGAAGGATTATATCATGGCAAAACTTCTGCAGGTTACCAGAAAATAGTTGGTGGGAAGTGCTTCCATGTTTATTTTGAGTAGGAAGTCGAAAAACGTAGGTTTTAAGCTCCACCTATTAAACCTTCTAACCAGATTATGATTTGTAATGTCCAGTTGTGTTTTCTCCATCAATGGTATTTTCTTAATCAGCAGGTATGCTTCCCAGTATGTAATCTTTGATGTTTCTTTGTGAAAGGGAAGAACTATGATTTTTGAACAATATTTATTATGTGATTCAGCCAACCTTTTTGCAGAGGTGGAAAAACAAAAAGATTACATTTTATGCTTTATTTCATAGGGAACTTTTTAAAATTTACTTTTACTTGTAAGATAAAGATAATAAAAATGTATAAACTTTCAAAAATGTTCACTGTTTTTTAAAAAAAAAACAAAGGAATGAAAGAAGAAGTAATCAAATATATATATACATATGTAGATAGTTTAACTGCAAGTAAAAATAGTTTTGATGAAATGTTTTATCAGTTTTACAATAAAAAATTCAAAAGCAACAAATTTAAAGAATGTGAAGGTTATATCATTTGTTATACTAAATAGACAATAATTAACTATATGTTAAAATATTTTTCATGTCAAAAGCAGATTACAAATTTTTCAGACATCACATAAACAATTGAGGTCAGTAAGTGGATATCTAGTTAATAAATAGAGAGTAAATCGGTGAAGGAAGTTAAGTGATAATGTATCCACTGCAAAAACAAAAATATTATTATGTTATAAAGCAACCTTCAACATTAATCAAAAGATTATATCATCCCTCATATTGTCATTGGCAGAAATGGCAGAAGGCAGTAAGCAAAGGAAGCAAGGCATGAGGGTTCTGAGACAAGAGGGGTGCAAAAACAGTATAGATTACAAATACATTTTTGTTGTTGTGAATATTAATTAATTTGTAAACATTAATTAATGTGACTTGATTCATTATTTTCACAGAATAAGGAAATATAAACGTATTAAAATAAAACAACCACTACTTGAAATGCAATTTGTCAATTATGTCTTCATATATTGGGTTTACATGATTCGTATTTCATATCACATTGCTATGTGATGTGAAAATGGAACAGTCTGTTTTACTATTACTATCCACACCTTTATATATATATTGTTGTGGTTATTTGTATCTCAAAAATAATAATAATAAACATAACTTCAAAGTTTTTATTAGTTTATTATAAAAATAATATTATCTTAAATTTAATGAATCAAGGAAATTTAAAAAAAAAATCCATGATGTCTTAATCATATTGTTATAGTGTTTGAATTTGAAAAATTGTGGCTTTAATTTATTTTTAAAAACAGTACAAAGATAACTTTAAGAAGAAAAAAGAGCAATACCACAATAAAATACATAATATTGCATACATGTGAATAAATTAATTAAAATAGAATCAATAAAGCAATATTAATAAAACTATTTAAAGTAGTGACATAACCTTTTAATGCAATAATTGAATGACAATGTGAAATATGTTTAAATATAAGGAAATACTATTTTAAAATATTTAGGTAAAATTATTTTAAATTTGAAATAAAATCTCAAATATTGTGAATATAAATATTTGTAACATTGTGATTTGTATATTTAATTTTAATTTAGATGGGATTTGAACTCAGACTTAGTTCTTTCTGAATTACATTAATTTCAGTATAGACAATATAGTATACTTGTATTGAAATATTACATATTTAATTTTATTTAAATATACTATTGTATTTAAATGTTTTAAAATGTTAAGAGCATACCTCTCAACTCTTCTAATAAATAAACAAAACATCTAAAAAATATTCATCTCAGGAAAATGCATTTAAAAAAATTAAATTTAAAGATTTTTTTGATATTGAAAATTATAAGCTATTTTGTCAATACTAATATATCAAAAGTTGTTTATTGCTACAGTTTAAAGCAAACATTTAAAAAATGTACAAAACTGCATGTATTTGTCCTAATCCAGTCTTAAAAATTTATGGAAATAGTCTTGCATTGGTGGTCGAGAGGTCAGTGTGACTGCCTTGCACTAGCAGGCAGTTGCCCGGGTTGTGGGTTCGCATCCCGGCCAATGCTATGACACTTAAAAATTTATGGAAATAATCTTTGAAAACAATTTCCTTAGAAATGCTAGTGAATTTCACTTCTCAGGAAATTACTAATTGTCCACTATACACCTACATAAATAAAGAAAAACAACTTATTGTAATTTTCTTAATGTTCATCACATAAATGGTTTGATTCAAAAGATAAAATGTTATCATTTATTGTTCTACCAGACCTAATTTTTCTCCATCCTATGTGATTTTATAATTAAAGTATCAGAGGTTTTTAATCTTTTTTTTAAAAAAAAAAAAATTCTAAAATATTTCACCAAACTAATGGAATTTAAATAAAATTTAGATTATAAGGGATATTTGTTTTTATTTATTATATATCTATAGTTGTTTTGTTGAAATAGAAACAGGAGAAAAGCTCAAGTAAAAAAAGTTTCTATAAGTAATGTAATTTAAATTATATATATTATAATTTCAATATCATGACTTAGTACTTGTGTAATTAGTTTTGATGACATATTATTAATTAATTATTATTTAAATATAATAGTTTATATGTTTTATTGATGTCTAAAATTCTCTATGCTGTTACTATTAAAGGTCATAAGGTGTTTAAACACTAAGTGTAATAGTTTGAAATATTTGATAAGAATTACTTCTTGTGTTTATCAATATAGTTACATTAAAGACTGTATAAAGATTTATGCAATTAATTACTTTTGTGGCAATAAGACTGATTTATAAATAATATTATTGTTTAATAAAAGAAAGCTTCCAGAAACATATGGCATAATCTTTTATGTATAAATGTTAGCTTAGATAAACATCTTATGCAATAAAAAATTATCTACAATTGAATTAATTCAATTCAAAAATGCGCTTGCTTTTTTAACTTATATTCATGAAAATAATTTGACTGTTTCTTACTCAAATTTGAGCATATCATTAAGAATATTACTAACACTCCTATGAGTGTTGCTAGTGGAGAGAGAGAGAAAGATCATTTTCGAAATTAAAAATTAAAATAGAATGACAGCCTGTTAAGCTAATTGCGCAGACGCTGTGAGGATGTTATTATTAATAAATGAATACCTTCGAACGACCACATGATATAGTATTTGTATAAGAGTAAAAAGGAATCCTCTTACATCCTCACAGCGTCTGCGCAATTAGCTTAACAGGCTGTCATTCTATTTTAATAATAATCGCACGCAAGACGTTATAAAATAAATGTTTATTCATGTATATGAAATTAAAAATTATAAAAGATTGGTTGGAAAATTTGTCAGGGATGTGGCAGTGTTGATAATATTGTATCTAAAGATAGTCCTGTGAACACTAGAAAATTAATTTTATAATTATATATTTTTTTCATTGTTATCTTTAATATAAGATTAAAATGTATATAAAATTATGTAGAATTTGTTTTTAATTTGGGGGGGGGGGAGCGCCAAATATTGTTTTGCATAAGGGCGCTGATGATCCTTCCTCCGGCCCTAAGCATTGAGATTTTGTATTTAAGTAAGAGCAGTGGTAAAGTAGTTATCTCGGAAACTAAAAGTCTTTATTATATTTTATCTAAAAAAATAAATAAGTAACATAGTTTGATAATTTAATCTGCTATTCTTAACATATCACTTTAGGGTTCCAATGATACATAATCATTTGAGCAAATGATATATGACACTTATATTTTATAGATGTTTCACCCCATAGTTTATTTTGATATTTATACATATTTATAAAAAATATACCTATTACTTTATAAAAAAAAAACCTATAAAAACTGCTCTTGAAAATACTTGGGTACCAACAAACAATCGACTGACAGTTTGCAAATCAGTTTAGTCGTTAGTTCGCTAAACGACACAGTGATGTGAATACTGTTTACGTTTTGAACTATTGTTTTTACTTTATATAGTTCTATCTTTCTTAATAAAATTTAATGCTATTTTATAATTAGTAAGAATATTAACAATGATTTTTTTTTCTATTGACCTATTTTTTTTATGATTTTCTTTTGTTTTATAGAGATTTAAAGATCTTTAGAAAGAGAAAAAAGAAAGATGAGAACTAAATGCATCTTATCAGTTATCTGTTGTAATTAAATCATTTCCTGCTATTTTATCTTTTCTGATATTTTATCACTTATATGTAAAAAAAGGAAAATCAGATTTTTTTTTTCCAATTACGTTTGAAAAATGAGTATTAATAAAAAATAGACATAAGCTATCTTTATCTTTACTAATTAATTATAACAAATAAATCATTTATCTTAGCTTTCAAAAATTATGATAAAGTTACAATTCATTGTTAAATTACATAAGTCTTCTGCTCTAGTTTATCTTGCTATTAAGGTCACTGTTATTTTTAACTACTAGAAGTGAAATGTAATTGAGTATTTACATTTGAAATATGAAGATTCGCTTCAAAACCTGTATTATTAATACATATTTAGATAAGATGTTAAAACTAAGATGATGTTTTTTTTTTAATATTTAGAGCATCCATTTTTATTTTCCCCTTAATTTGTAGTTTATTGCTAATTCAGCTATCCATTCAATTATTAAACAATTTTATTTTTTCAAAATGCATACTAAACATTACTTGGTTTTATATTAACTTTATTAGGTTTACTATATACATTGGAGAGTATTTAAAAGTCTTATTGAAACAAAAGAGATTTCAAGTAGAAAAGCAATAAGACAGATGTTCATATAATTGAACAATAAGCAATACATGTCTAATGCATATTAATTAGTATACTCAATAGCCAAGTCACTAAGTTGTTGTTAATGAGATCAGATTCCACATAGCTGCAAAAATATCAGTTAATATATGGGTTTGATCTCTGGTCTTAATGGTATTTAATTTTTTTAGAAAGAGTGATTTAGTATTTTGAGATGTGGGACTAAAGCTTAGGTAGTATCATAGAAATCAGAGTGTGAAAAAAATAAATGTAATAATTCTTATATTAAAAAAAGGACAACTTTGTGTATTTTTTATGAGGTTGTTGATTCATAATGAGATTGATTGAGTCATGTTTGTGAGAAGAGTACAGCAAGGAAGAATCCATAAGTGTTCTGTTTCTTCATTTCTATGACAGGGGACACATAATGAATCTATATTTGTGAAGTGTCACTTGTAGAAGAGAAAACAATTAGTGAAAAAGGCTTTTCCATTTATTTTTATTAAGAAGTCCAGTTATTTGGATTTGAGATATCAATATCAAAACTTTTTTATAATGTACTGGTTACTACATAACAAGAAAAATTGATTATTATTTGATATATTAATATTATTTTCAATTTCATATGTTTGCCAATAGTTAATTTTATTTAAAAATGGATTATGTGAGAGAGTAGGGCATAAACTTATTAGAATAATTTAGGTTTTGATAAAATTATCATTAATAGATTATGCTATTAACAGTGGAGAAGAAACTAATTAGTATAGTCTTATTAATGGCTCTCAGAAAATAAAATATAGAAATTCCATGTAATGAAAAACCATTGAATTTAATATGTTTTTGCATATTTCTTATGCTTAGAGCTACTGCTTTTTTATTCCATATTAATTTGGAGATAAAAGAATATATATATATATATATATATATATATATATATATATATATATATATATATATATATATATATATATATATATATATATATATATATATATATATATATATTTGAATAAAGAATAAATTTAATAATGGGTGAGAAATAATTAATCTTAGGAAATATTAAAATGTTGATTAGTGATGCCTTAGCTTATATTGAAAAGTATGCTTTGGATATATTGAAATAATTAGCTGATTTTGTATAGCAGTTTTCATTGCATTATATTAGAGGTGCATTGGAAAACCTAAAAATTTAGGAGAAGTAGAGGAAAAATTGGAAGCTAGTCTTAGCTCTAAGAATATTTCAAGTAGAAGTTTTATTTTTATTAAAGTGGATTAAAAAATTGTTAGTATAATTTTTAAGTACAGTGACAAGTAAGGAAATGAGTTTTTGGTGGGAGAAAAATAACTAAATCTTCCATATAGGAGATGTGATTAACAGTTTGTTATTATAGAAATTTTTTTGCTTTTTATTTTCAAAAGAAAGAAAGTTGGGCAGAAAAGAGAGCTAAGAGGAGAGCCTTGAGAAATAGAATTATGTGGATGAAATGCAGGAAATATTTTTTTATTGAGAATGATAACTAACTTCTTTATTTATAAGTAGATTTTCCAATATGTAAAGATATGCCATTGCTATATTATATTAATAAAGTAGTTATAAAAGTTTAAGTATAAAAAGTGAATCAAGTGCAAACTTAATATCCAATTGCACAACAATGGGCTCTGTTTTTATACATTGCCTAATGTGATCTATTATTACTTTAAACATAAAAAACTCATGATAAAGTAGCCAAATCTTTTTTGCAAATTGAAATTTTAATAGAAGGAAGGAGTGATTGGATTTTATCTTTAATAAGATATTCAACTATTTTAGTAAGTCATGGAATCATAGATATGGATCTAAGATTGTCCAAGGGGGAAAGAATATTTTTTAAGAAAGGGAACCATAGAGATAAGATAAAGTTTTGGAATTATGTGGATTTGTTTGGACAAATGATTAATTAAATTGTGAATTACTGGAATTGTGAAGTGGTTGAGATGATTAAGCTAAAATTTTGCTATCGCATGAGATTCTGGATGAGGATTAGCAGGAGTGTTGTTTAACTTAAGGACAATATTAAATTTAATAATTCCATGATGTTTAACATAATGACCAAATAAAAAAGAACAAGTTTGGGATAAAAATATGTTTGAAATTTGGATTTAAAGTGATAATACATAAATAGAAGCATATTTCCTTCAGTTATCACATTTGAATCTTTTAAAACAGATGATGGTATTGTTGCTTTCAATTTATATCTTAGGTCCATTCTATATATTCTTTTGATTTATTGTAGCAGTGGAGAATAAAGAGGGAGTAAAAGATGTGTGAATATTAGTAAATAAATGTGAGTACAATAAATAAACAAAGTATCAACATTAGAAGACAATATAAGTAAAGATGGGTGATAAATATTGGTACTTATTAATTAATCTGATGGTGATGAAAAATGCCGGCACAAACAAATTTGTAAATAAAAATCGAATTAAGCACATTTACAATCTTCTAAAATTGAAAACATTTTTTAAAATGAATATTAGATAATATCTCAATCAGGAAAAAGTTGTTAGTCAAAATGTTGGTTTATTATTTAATATTTACTAAAAAAATTATGCTCATTGAATACAATTTTTAAAAAGTTTGTTATAGCAGGAAAATGCAGTTTTTACTGGATAAAACAGAATGACCTTTTGTCAAAATGATAAAGAATTTTTTAAAAATTCTAATAATAATAAATTTAATGTTTACTTTTAAAACATATTTTCTTTCCTTAATAATAATTAACCCAAAAATTATTTTAATTTGTAAAATTTAAATTCACATACCATATATTTCATTCTACTAACTTTTTGAATACATAAAATATGTCCAGCAATGCCAAATTTCATTTTATAGATAAGAATTTCAACTAGAAATTTTTCATATTTTGCAAATGTCAAATATTGACTTTTAAAATAATTATCATTTGAAAGTTTAAATTTGCAATAAGTAATTTTTAAGATTATCAATATATTCACATATAGAGGAATATGAACAAATGTTTTACCTGGACCCGTTCACATAGAAAGTGAAGTTTGCAGCTAAATAGGTTAAATTACACATTTTGCAAATCATCTATACTTAAAATAAAGTTGTCAAAATCTTAATGTAAAAAAATACTTGTACATAAAATAATTGGAAAGCTGTAAGATTGTTGGAGATGCTTTTAGTGAAATGTATCCTGCAAAAATAAATTACAATTGATCAAGTAAATTTTGGTACACCTCTTAATCAAACAAAATGAGACTACAAGAACCTAGATTTACAATGAATTTGAAGTTTATATCTCCTATTTTTAGATTCATATGATGTATCAATGGAATGATAATAGTAGTATTCCTGTGAATATTGCAGTAAAGAAATAGCAGTGGAGATCCTGGAGATAAATTTATTATTTGTTTCAATAAAATATGAAACTAAAAATCAAAAAACCTTTTTTATCTTATTATATATGTATAATAAAATACATGAATTTTTTTACTTATTTTCAGCTACAGTCTAAAAATTATTAAAGGAATATAAAAATATAAAGTTTATGGTAAAAAAATTCTATGACATTTGCATCTATCCAAAAGATATATTCAACTATGAGTATACATTGAAATGTGAAAAAAACAAAACAAAAAAAAACAAGTTACCTTTATTATATTTGTATAATAAGATAATGATCTTTTAATTTATTTTCAGTTACAGTCTAAAAATTATTTTAACAACTGTAACAAAAATGACTTTATTACTCTGGTTGGCACTGAGTGGCACTAGTGTATGGAGAGTTTTGCTTGTTTTAATAACAATCAACAATCTATCTCACTTTTTTGTCAAATTAATCTTGATTTAATAATAAGGGTAGAAATGCATCTTTATTTATGGTCTAATATATTTATATAGACAATAAAAATTGCAATATGTCCACAGAGAGTGAAATTATTGATACAAAGAAGTTTAAATAAATGTCATTAAACAGATAAATACAATTTTATTAGAAAGCAGACTATTAAATAACATATAAATAATTTTAAACTAAATTTTCAAATAGGATTTTGGATACCTTCACTTACAATTTTTATATTTAAATATTTCTTAATTACATCTTAGTTGTTCAATGGGATTTTATGAAAAATATACAATGTAATTCAAATTTAACATTATATGTATTATGTCATAGTTTAAATTAATATATATTTTATACAAAAAATAATATTTCAAATCCAATTAAAATGAATATTTATATAAACTTAAATATTTAGATTATTGTAACTGATTATGAAATAGTAATTATCAAACTTCTAAATAATTGAAATGATTAGTTCTTAATCATAATCTTTATTTACAAAAATAATAAAATTTTCAAAAAGAAACAAGCTGAGGTAATGATTTCTTTTACACCATAGAAAATTTTCCATTCATACTTGTAAGATCTGAGAGTCAGACAAAGAAAAATAACTTACTATTAATACTAGTGTATAAGAGGAGACACTAAAATTTCAAATCCAGAGTTGCAAATCTGCTATATCAGTTTATAGGCTTGAACATTTTATGGACTCTTGAGGAGTACAACATTTGTTTAAAATTACAATTTATAATTATTATAATATGTAAAATAATTATGATTCATAAAAAGATATATAATATCTTTAAAATGTTTGTCCAGGCAACAGATTTTCCAGTTTTGAGTATTGCTGAATATCCTAAAAAGTTAAAATATGAATAGCTTACTAAAACATAAATTATATTTTTATACTATGAACTGTAATCCATAACATTAACAATATCTGGGGAAAGATATTTTAAGTGTCATTCTCCCATAATATTTTTATTGATTAATTTTCCTAATGAGAACCAGAAATAGTTATAAAAATAAATAGAATAATTGGAAATTACAGGAAATTTTTATAACTAATGATTAAAATAATATCACAAATATAATAAAAATAAATAATAATAGAAGTTAATAGAATTGTTTTAACAACAACAACATTTTACAAAATTACTTATATATATAATATACAAATATTTTATATATTAATTAATATGAGCAAATATCACTTTAAAGCAATAACATGTAATAATAAATGATTTAACCAATATTTAAACAATTTGAACACATTTTTGTTCATTGTACATGTTTGCCATGATTAATTTATACAAGTAATTTTATAAAATTAATAATAGTTTCTCCATAAATAAAAAAAAACTATCATATATTACATTCATTTATTAAATATACTTTTTTATAATCAATATTTTTGCAATTCTTATTACTAATTAATTTAAACTTAGTAAATATAAAATAATATTTATAAATCTTACCTTAGAAATCAGATGTGACGATATACATAAAAATTTGCTTCCGATAAACAAGACAAATCTAAAAATAAATAATTTTGTATATATGAAATAGAAGTTATTGATTACCATTGCATGTATATACAAATATATAAAATACATTGTCAATTATATAATAATTATTTATTTTTAATACAATTATACAATAATTATTGTAATAAAATTATAATAAAAATAACAAAGTATGACAATGATATATTTTACAAAAAATATAATTTATATATAAGAAACTTGAACTCAGATTTTCAAGTATCCTACAGCTATCTATTCCATCTTATACAACTGATATAATGACCATTTACATGTAAAAAAATAAATGATCTCCAATACACATATTTTATGCTGAATCAGCATTCATCAGTTGGTCCAGATTACCATCTTTCCCCCATATATATATATATATATATATATATATATATATATATATATATATATATATATATATATTGTGCCATTACAATTTAGTCATTAGATAAATTTGTAGTAATGTGCATGAAAGAAAATGTAAAACAAAAATTATCATCACATTTTATGTAATAAATGAAGCTGTAGGGCATCCAAGTTTAAAGCCTACAAGATCAAGTTTTAAAAGCTTGAGACAGAAAGAGAGTGGGACAACAGTTATATTCTTTATTTGTTTGTGTGTTGATAGAAAACTCAAAAAGAGTAATACACACAATTAGATTTTTTAATATTTAAATTTTTGTTAAAAAGTAAAGTAATAACGCATATGTATAGGCAGTGTGTGTGTAAGTTATTTAATTGTTATTGTATATTTCAAATATTAAACTCTCTTCAAAGCTAACCTACATTTACTAAATTCTAATATTTTATTCTATTTCTATTTTATTATTATCTGTTTCTATTTTTTTTTTTTCTATGATTGTAATATTATGATTTCAAAATGATTATAATTGGGGATTGGAAGGTTAAAATTTTGATTTTAAATATTAAGGTTATAATTTCTAAAAAAACATTTAGATTATTGTAGTAGGCCAGCTTTATAAATGAGTTGAATAACTGTGTGTGTACATTACATACATAAATGTACATTTTATTACATATTGAAAAAGAAAGGACGATCTATTAAATTATATATGTTTTATTTTTTTTTAAACAATTTTGTTTTTATAAAAGTTGGTTTTCTGTTAAAAACTCAGACAGTTGTGACAGATACATGAGAAAAAAAAGGATTAAGACAATTTTTACTTCAAAAGGGATTAAGTCTATTTTTTTTCCCTTCAAAACAATAGATAGTCTAAAAATCAGGATAGTGAGATTTTTAGTACTATCCAGCTAAAAAAAACGATTTTGTTGAAAATAAGTTATAAATTTAATGAAAAGTGGTGGTCAAAAATAAAAAAAATTGGATATAAAAGCAGCCTGGAAAATCAGTTGATATGATACAGACTTTTAAAAATATTGAAACTAAGGAGTCAAGCATTTTTAATTCAGCAGATATCAATTCTAAAAATCATTTTTAATATAAAGTTGTTTTTTTTGTGAAGATGAAAAACAGCATGGCCGGTTAAAATAAAGATATATTTCATCTGGGGAAATTCCCTGAGTCATCATCAACTAGCACATCATATAGGTAAGAAAATATGTCTTGTCTGAAAAATAATATTCTACACCTTTCAACTGACTGAGAGAAATAAGATGTTTTTAAATAGAAAGAAGAAAGCATTCACCTGCATTTAAAAGCTGAAGAAAATGAATAGTCTACAGATAAATGTTAAATCATTGAGTTCAATTAAATCCAATAACTGAGTTTAAACCCAAGAAAAATTATAAATGTGAAAACAACTGCTGTACTTCATCCACTAAAAGAATCCTGCTTGACAGGAAGAGAAGAAGAGTTAATATAATGATTTCCAAATTTTCCACTAAAGCAAATAACCTCAATAGGATCATCATCATCAAATAATTATACACCTCAAGAAAAAAATTATTCCAAAGAAAAACAGAAAAGGTAAATGCAAAAATATAGACATTAAACAAGATAAATTTGACTCACTGGAAGTCGCTACAAAGAATCGAACGGGTAGTATAATTTTTTTTTATATATTTTCTTTATAATATCAGAGACTAAGTAAAATTTTAGCAACAGAGTGATATATTTTTGTTTAGAGAACTTTTAAAACAACCAAGATTTATTGAAACCAAGAATTTCTTAATAACGATAAACATAAGCTTCATTAATGATTTTATATGTACTAAAATTATGATTGTCTATTAACCTAAAGTTATGAAATGATATTAATATGTAAAATATTTTTTTTTGTATTATTGTTTTGATTTTTAAATAATATTGGGTTATTATGGGGATAAAACACGCACATACACATCAATATATTAACTTGTTACATGTGTGGTTATGTGTGTGTGAGAATGATTGACATATAACATTGGAAATATTAGATTATTTTGTTTTAGGAAAATATAGCATTTCAGCGCTTATGAGGGAGGGAGAAAAGATACTTTAAACCTTGTTTCTAAAAAATTTGCTTCTGCCAATTCTACTAACATTTGTTCTTAATCATTTTACTTTACATGTTAGATTATAAAATTATGTGTGTGAAAGAGAAAGGAAGAAAAAAAAAGAGTGAATATTTTTTTTTCTTATGAAATATTTTCTTGTGAATCCAAAACTTTAGCAAACTTAGTATCCAAATTTATGTATATATTTTTGATGGGAAATGGGGAAGAATTCAAAATTAACATTATGATTGCCAGATAATCAATTATTGTTCTCATTATTATTTCATATAAAATTTTGGTTTATCTTTAAATTATTTGTAGATTTTCTTAATAAATTAATAAATGTTAAATTGTTTTATTAAATGAGGCATATGTATTTTATTAATAATAGTCTTTATTCATTGTGATCATTCATCATCAATGGTTGAATAATAGTTATTTAATATATGATTCCATGTGCTAAGTAAGATTAAGCAATAGTTATGAATTTCTTTATAACAATTAGGTTTTATGATTAGGCTTAGTCCTAAAGCTGTGGTTGAAACCATTATCATTATCATTATCATCATCATTATCATCACATTTTAATTAATGAACTGTTTAAATGTTTAAAGGCCATAAATAAATATTGATTTCATAGTATTTAGTGATTTCTTAGTATTATTATAACCACCATCCCATCATATATTTCATGCAAGGATGAGTGAATTGCCATTCTAAATTAATAATATAATCTGAGCTAGTAAAACTTATAAAAAAATATTGAAACACATTTGTTATGTTAAGATCTAAGAAATGATTTCTGTCTAATGAATTTTATATATTCCACTTTAGTTTAAAAATGTTTTATGTTACCTAGGTGTCTACTTAAATATTAGTGCATACAGTGCTATGGGTCTAAAATCAAAATCCTACATTTTGTAAGAATTAAGGTACCAAAGGGATTCAAACCTGGTACATGTGAAAAAGTTATAAATATAACTTTGTCTAGGTCCAGCTAACCTAGTGGCACCCTGCTAGACCATATTCACTTGTTGTTCACTTAAACATGCACTTGAGATCCAACCAAGAGATAAGAGTGAGTAAAATCTACTGGGGAATATATTGAGAGATATTTGATTGAGCTACCAGTGTACTCAGTCACTTGATTTCCATATACCTGAGTTATAATAGTTTGTTCTGAATAATAATTGCTTATAGTTTGATCTACTTGTTTATTGATGATACAATGCCTGCCTAACCAGGATTTGAAATAGGCCAGACACCTTAAATGACTGGTCTCCAGGCATTATCGTCTCTAATTATTGATATTATGATATCTTTAGATCTCTAATTATAGAAATATGTTTCATGGAATCCAAAGATATTTTAAATATTATGATCTTATATATTATAGACTACTCAGGTATGGTAATATTTATATTTGAATCTGAATTCTTTAGCAACTTTAATTATATTTATATTTGAATTCTTTCGAGCAATTATTTAAATTACAACGGATCTTTGATCAACTTTTATGTTACAATATATATTGCATAAGATGGATTTGATAGCTGTAGGGTGTTTGAATGTCCCTTATAATTGTATTATGTTTAATATGGAAAAATGCATGCTTTTAAATCTTTAGTGTATGTATAAATATATGGAACCATATATATAAATGGGATTCCACCTTTATTATTAAAAGGAGATAGCTTTGCCAACAATTTGAGATTGTTGATTGTTATCTATATTGTGATTGTTTAAGTGTTGACTAGTTTACTTCTTTACTCTTGGGCATTATTACACTTATTATTTAAGTAATACTTTGGATGACATTTAAAATTATAATTGCAATTTGTAATGTTATAAAGAACTAATTATTAGTCTGCATTCAGAACAGGTTATATTTACTTGTTTAAAGAGGTTTATTTAAACTTTTTTGTACAACAATTTCAATGTCTGTGGTCAAGGTGCAATCTTTAGTGTCTGTATAAATATATGGGGCAAAAAATAAGAGTGGGATTCCATATTTATTATTAAAAGAAGCTTCCCTTGACAAAAGTTTAAGATTGTTGATTGTTATCTATATTGGGATTGTCTAAGTGATGACTGGTGTCTAATGGTTATATATATATATATATATATATATATATATATATATATATATATATATATATATATATATATATATATATATATATATATATATATATATATATAATGCTAACATTATTTACATATGCCCTCTATAAAAATTTTCTTAAGTTTCAAGTAATAATGTTTAATGAAAAAATCGACTGATCTTTTGTTAGATATATGTTTTTGTTAATCAAGCCTGTTGTCATCAGTAGATTAAAAAATCAGTTGAGACTCCATCAAACATTGGAACCCAACCTATTTTAAAATACACTCAAGTGAATATGTTTGTTGGAATCTCAACTTAATTTCTAATCTATTGATGTTGTCATGTTTGATTAATAAAACATATGTCTTGGAAAAAGTTAGCTATTTTTTAATCAAATATGGTCATTTTAAAATAATGGAAATTTTCCATAGAGGTCATAAGAAAATAAAGTTAACATTATTACATATTTATGCTGTGTGTATGTGTGTATATATATAAATGAAATATCCAGAATCATCCATGTATAATTTTTAAAAAAATACACACACACACACACACACACACATATATATATATATATATAAACCAGCATTTCACCCATGTCACACTAGTCATCAATTGGTTAATCAGTACAAAATATTTGTAGAAGCACTGTAAAACCATCAATTTAATGTATATAATAAAAAGAACATGCTAATAGCTCAAAATAAGCTTATTTTTATGATAAATGCTACAACAGAAAGCATTTAAATAATCTTTATCTAGAATTGTCCCCATCCCCAGACCATTTTTGAATTATGGCTCTCTTCAGTGAATAGCTAGAACATCAGTTTCAAAAATGTAACTCAAACTAAGCATTCATTTAAAAGTTAACTTTTGAGAAGATGATCTGACATTTTTAGACATCTACAAGTCTTTAAGTTCAGCTCTCCAACTGAAGTAATCACATGGATCTGAACTTAATTCAGATACACCATATGCTAATGGACTTAGTGATTTAATTTAGCCAAAATGCCCAACAGCAAAATAATAATGGGAATAAAATCAAATCATATGTCACATGAGCCATATAGCTTGCATTTAAGCAATATATAATATAAAGAGCATTATGATAAATACTACAAGAGAAATCATTCAAATCATTTTTATTTAGGATTATCCCCATCCTCATACCAGTTTTGATCTATGGCTCTTTTCAATGAGGAGTTAGGTCACCAGATTTAAAAAACTAACTCAAGTTAAGCATTTATCTAATAGTTAACTCTTAAGAATAAGATCTGAAAATTTTAATACATATATATGTAAACTTGTAATTTAATATTGAAACGGACAGATCGGAGAACCGATCTTCGTTTCAATATTAATAAATACAGTAACATAAATTTATATAAATTACAACTTCAAAAACTTTTATCCATTTAGGAGTGCTTTTGACTAGCTTCATAGTTGTGAAATAACACTAATTTCTTTTTAAGATATCTTCAAAAACACTTCTTTATCTAGCCTTCCCATAATTTATCAATTTAACATTTTCCATCTGTCTATTTATTAAGTCATGCTTACATTTATGTATTAATGTAGCTCTATTTATTTTCCTTTTTTATTGTTTTTTTCAATTTATAGTAGTTTTAAATTATTATAGTCAAAATTAAAACCATGTATACATCACCTATTATGATCATAAAAAATAAAGTTTAAAAGCTATCATTTTATTACAATTTTATTTAGTTTTTTGAACTCTTTTTAATAACTGCAAGTGTTCTTTAGTTTTTCTCCAATGTACATCTTGATTCCCCTATATATCCAATACAACACTCCATTTATATATGATGAAATTTTGATTTACAAATGAGGTTTTAGCTCTTGAATTATTTATTATTATATTTTATCCAGGAGTTACATGTGAAATTGCACTTTATGTATCTCCTGGATTAAATAAAATAATAAATAATTCAAAAAGTAAAACCTCATTCTCATATATAATTAGAGAAGTAAATGTGGTAGTGAATATATAGGGTGATCAAGATGCACATTGGAGAAAAGAACTAAAGAATACTTGCAGTTATTAAAAAGAGTTCAAAAAACTAAACAAAATTGTAATGGAAGTGATAATGTTTTAATATCAGTTTTTTTTATGATCATAATAGGTAATGTATATATGGTTTTAATTTTGATTATAATAATGTGAAAATATTACAAATTGAAAGAAACAACAACAATAATAATAATAAACAAAGGAAGCTATATTATAGTATAAATGTAAGCATGATTTAATAAATAAACATGCAGACAATGTTAAAATTAATGATTTTTGGGGAATCTAGACTTTGAAAGCATGTTTGAAGATATTTAAAAAGAATTAGTTCTAGTTGACAAATCTATTTGAAAGCACTCTTGGTTAGGTAAAAGTTTTTAAAGTTGTACATTGTATATTTATGTTACTGTATTTATTAATATTTAATTACAAGATTATGTATATAACTTTGAAGAATAAGAATATATATATATATATATATATATATATATTCTTATTCTTCATATATATATATATATATATATATATTGTAATCTTATAGTTATGACTAATTATCCAATATAACTCAAAACTGTAAAAAAAATTACTGGCTTTATTTTCATGGTTAAGCAAATATATTGATCACTATTATTAATTAAATAGTGAATAATATAATCAATATCAAACCCAAAAGACTCTCAGTTTAATGCTTAAGAAAAAAATATAATTTTATAAAAGGTTTAAAAATGTCTTCCCAAACAGATTTTCTAACCAATGTTTATATAAAAATTTGTATGTTTGTATTTTTGTCATTATTCTTATTAGAAAAAAAAAAAACACTATCAAATTGTAAAAGCAAATAGAGATATATACAAAAAACAAAAATTTTGATAAAGACATATAGAATAAAATTATAAAAATGCTATTACAACACAAAATGTTTTAAAAGCAAGTAATTACATTTAAGATTGCACTTTAATTAAGGAATTGAACAAACAGTTTTTATATTTTGTGTGTACATGAAAGTTTATGTATTTTAGATTTGGCAAAATTGATTTTAGTTTGCTAGGATATTTATTTGATAGTATGATTTAATTAAAAATAAGTCAATTTAAATTTAATTGGGATAAATTTCTTGGAACATTCATGTTATAATTTATTTGTTGTAAATATATGACTGTAAAATTATTTTAAACCAAAAAGCAGAATAAAATGATTGGAAAGTTTGAAATTATTATTAATATTTTTTATCTTCATTTTGAATTGTTTTCATAAAAATTATTGTGATTATTCAAAACCAGATGACATCTATGATCTGCATTTTTGTAACTGTGGCAATTTATCCAAATTTTTCTAGAAAAATAAAGAAATACCAGTGCATAATGGAAAATATAGCACACTCCAAACATCAGCTGATCAACAAGTATAAATATTGATGCTCAGAAAAACCAGCCAGTCTTCACAACATTTTATTGCATTTAAAACCTAAGCAAGTAAAACTTTAAAATAGAAGTTTTGTTTCATCATTATGATCATGTAGTCTAGCCCAGACTAGGCATTTTGCTTTAGTTTGTTAAAAATGTTTTTTTTCATCAGTCTATGAAAAGAATGGATAACAATAAATAGACTGAAAACTATCACTGATTATTATTTTTTTAAAAAGTCTTTATTTCAATTAAATCACTAGTCTTTTTTTTTAAATAAAGGTAAATAGCTAATATACTTATAAAATTACATGTATCAATTTCAGTCAAGTTACTTGTATCTACTGAAAATAATGGTGAAATAACTTTTCACTCAAAAAAGTGATATTTTTTCTCAAAGTTATGATTTGTCTCATAAAATTATTGAAAGAAAAACTTTAAGTAATAATTCTAAACTCAAATATACCACCATAAGCTTTGCTGCCTGGTAAAATATTGGATGTTAATTAAAAAATTAATGCAATCAATCATATTTAGTATATTCCCTATTTGCTTAGTCATATATATTATGTACAAGCTGTACTATTTAACAACAAGGAGTAAATATTTATGAACTAGTGGATTAATAAAATATTTTAAATAAAAAAATTCTGAATCCAATCCTTTGGATATAAAGTTATAATATATTTTCAAATGAATCAAATTGCTTAGATCTGCTTTGAACAATAAACTACAATTTGTGTTTAGTGCTTTACAAATGAATAATGAATTATAAATGTAAAATATTTAATGTCACTAATAAATTATGGATTATAATTGCTGAATATTAAATATTATAAAAGTAAAATTCAACAGCAAATCTTAAAATGGATTAATGTGTTAAATATAAATCACATTGAATTAACAAATGTGCTTAATGAAAATATATTCATCTTTTTATTAAGGATTAAATTACAAAAAAAAAAAAAAAATAATTGTGCTTCATTTCACCTTTGATGTTTTTATTATAATATTTCTATGAATTTTCAATAACAATTTAAATTTATCCCAAGAAAATATTTATACTTGTTTTTAACCATTGGAGTATAAATCAATGGATTACTTAGTGAACTTTATTATAATTGCTTATTATTTAGTTCGTTATTATTATTAGTATAATGAAAATGGAAAAAAAAATCTCCAATTTATTATAAGTGCATGAGTAATATATTTATTAGTTTTATTATTTATGTTATTGGATATGATTAACTATATGATTTACATTAGGACAAGATTGTATTAGTGTGAGTAATTTTTAAACTTATATAAAATGTTGCTCTGTTGTAATTAACACATGTTTTGTGGGTTTTTAAGTTTCAACCTCAAAGATATAAGGGGTTAATCAATCTTAGTTAGATAATAAGGTCTACAAAAATATTTTATGCATCACTTCTGTATGTTGGTATTAATTTTTAAAATGCTATAGTATACAATATGACATCCTAATCATAGAAGTTATGTTTTTGTTAGTAGAGTATTACTCCTAATGGATAAGCCTTCAAATGAATCCAGTAAAAAAAATTGATATGTAATAAATAAACTATATGTTTTAAGTATCATTTAGGAGTGCTAGGTAATAATTTCACTAGTGTTTTTTAAAAGAATGAAATACTTTTTTGGTGTTCCTATGTAAGGTGAACTAATTCTTGATTACTTATTAAAACTAACCAGTTACAGGCACGATGAAAGATTTATTATTATAATTATCCACCAGTATTTAAATTGAAAATGTGTTTAAATAATATGCAACCTACTCTGATTGAGTGTTAATGTTTTTTCAACACTATATAATTAAACACGTTCATATCCCAAGCTTAGAAGAATTAAAGACACATATTTATTAGGTATTTTATGTAATTTTCTGTAATTAACTGCATTTGTTATTATTCATTTATAATTTATGTTATATTGTATAATAGAGCAATGGTTAATTTTAATACTTATCTTTTGCATGACCGATAATTATGAAATAAAGATCATATTTAAGATATAAGTCAATTTGGATTAAATATATCATTATTCTTTTTGTTGCTATCCACAAAGGCATAGTGTAAGATGATGTACATAAAATTCACTTTTACATTATGGTATCCTAAGATAAATAAATAAATTTTGCATCCATATATTTATTTTTCTTGTTTTACGTAACCCTGAGTTAAATAATTTGTCAACATATATTTTAAATTGCTAGCCTTAGTCTAAATACAAATCAATTTATAATTAATTGGTTCTTTTAGTAAAAAATATTATAGGAGTAAATATTTAATAATGTGATTTGTCCTGAAAATGTCAGCTAATTATGTATTACATTTTTACTACACAGAAGCTCCCAGAATGCTATGAATTCATTTATCAATGAGAATATTAGAATTGATACACAAACACATATATATATTAATATCTAATGTGTGGAGTTATCCATTTATAATTACTTAATTACAAAACATGCTATACCTAGAACAATAGCAAATAAAAGCTATTTGTCCCAAGCCAAGAATTAAAATAAAACCATTAGGCCAATTGTATTCAAAAGGAGAATTCATTACATATTCCCATTTAAAACATCCATGAAAATTATATTACATATAAATGTTGTATTAACTTTATAAATACATGCATGGTTTAACATATAAATAAACATAAATAGAAACATATTTTTATTGAAGTGATATATATATATATATATATATATATATATCATATATATATATATAAACTATAAAATATATATATATATATATATATATATATATATATATATATATATATTATGATAGTTTGTACTTTTTTTTAAAAATTGAATATTTTTAAAATAAGATGCAATTAAACTATTATTTTAGACAAAGTTTTTTTCTGATTCTAGGATTATTACAGAATTGACATTTATTTAATTAAAATCATTATAATGAGTGTCTGAATCTAAAATACTAATTCACCTTTATGCATCTAAGTTAAAAAATCTCTAAAATTTATTGAAAAGTGCTTCTTTCATAAGCCAAATAATATTGTAATTGATTTTTAAAGTGTGTGAATTTATTTTCATTTTAAATACGAATAAATGCAGGAAAATATCCAAATAATAAAAAGTGAAAATCTTTCTAAAAAAATATTTTGCAATAAAAACTTTTATTTACTATTCAAATATTAAAAAATTGAAAATAATATATATATATAAATATTTTATAACAAATACTTGCATATTTTTTTTGCTAAAAAGCCAAAAGTAATTATTTTCTTCAATCATAATAGTTGTTTTTATATTTCACTTGAAATAAAAACATAGAGTATCTAGAAATTAAATAATTCAATCACTCATTTTTATAACTAATGAATGAATTTTTATAATTAGATATCCTACATTTTTATGTCATGTTAAATATAAAAATGTCATTTGTATTTGAAGAAAACAAATATTTTTGGCCTTTTAGTATAACAGTAAACAAAAGTATTTATTATAATATATATTATTGGTAATTATATATTAGAATTTTTCCATCATCTAAAAATAATTGTTAAATGCTTTTAAAAAAAAAATCCAATTCTACTTAAACTTTTCAAACACATTCAGGTGTGAAATAAGAGCACACAAGTTAATAGTAACACGATATTTCAAGTAGTATTCTTTCTTTTTTAGATGTTGCAGTCTTGGCAAATGATAACACTAGCATGGGAATTGAACCAGAAGCATTAAGATTCATAAATACTGAATTTAATATGACACTTTTACCAAATAGACTATTCTCTCCAATACATAGTTGGTTCTTCACTTTAAATCCACTATTCAAAAATATAAAAAACCCAGATTTGATTTTCATACTAATACTGTTGCTGGTTCAAACCACTAACATCTGAAGAAGATAGGTAAATAATATCATTGAAAACATTATGTTTTATAAGAATGTGTATGTTATCCTAACAGATAAATGTATTTAATAACTTTAAATAAAATTCAAAATTTTAAAAAAATATTAAACAATTAATTTTAGATGCTGGAAATAGTTCTATATATAATTAAATGCAAAATGATATCAACACTTTGAAACAAATATTTTATATTTTAATATTTTCTAAAACCATGAATAGTGAATATAGTTAGCATATTTGTAAGCAAACTCTTTTATCATCAATATTTAATATGCAATATAAAAAAGTAGTTGTCAAGAATATGTTCACATTTTAGATAGAAACTGGTAATGTCTGTAATGATTTAGAAAAGCAATGGGAATGGGGAACTGACGAGCTTAAGCATTTTGAATCAATTTCAAATTGAAAATGTGAAAAGAAACAAATTAGACAGTAAAAGAGAAGAGACAACGTCACTTGACTATCTTAACACCTGCTCATATGATATAATATTAGAAATATGCATAATTCATTAACAAAAGGAGCAATAGAACGTAATGCTTTGAAATGTTGTGAAGTTGTTCTTGATCATGAAAAAATATTGATGTTTGTTGATAAATATTATTAATTACATTTACACACATACACAGATATATATATTCTTAAAAAAAAATTTCAAAGTATATTATAATGTTTAGGAATAGCTTGAAGTTGTTTTTATCATGAAGAAATTTGAAGTTTATTGGCAATGAACAGTAAATATACGTACACACATATATATGCTGTAATATAGGATATCATTCTAAAAAAAATGATATGAGAATTAAGTTTGTTTATAAAAGTATTTTTAAATATATTACTTTTATTCACAATGAGATATTAACTTAATTTATTTATTTTTCATCTGTAGTAACATTCCATACATGTTCAAGGCTGCAGTGTTTTCTATTGCTTAATTCAAATATTGTTGAACTCATTTTTTCTGCTAAAACTTTGACAAGAGAAAATATGTTTCGTGTAAACATAACCTAATTTCTTTTTTTTTCTTCTAAACATTTCTCTTTTTCTCTCTATCTCGTTTTTGCTTAATGAAATAAAGTTGCTGAGGGCTACATTGCATTTTCTGATAAAGAAAAAAAAAACCTCTTTTCAGATGAAAGTTAGCTTTAATATATTTTTGAAATGGCTTTTTTTTTTGTTATATGGCATCTGTTACTGATTAGTCTATCTATAGGATAAATGGATTGTAATATAATTTTACTAGTTCTTAAAACTTTTTTTGTAATTAGATACATATGTATGTTAAGTCTTCTGCTTAAAGGCATCTAAGTTAATTAAGCAATAAGTTGCATGACCAAGTAGTGACGCGTGATCATCGTCAGTGCTAAATTGCCATTGATTTCTATCTTCAAGAATTATTCTAATATATTATTATTTAAGGTTTTGATATAAACCTTAATGTTTTCTACATTATTAAGATACATAGCCTTTGCTTTTAAAAATTAATTCTAAAATAGAAAATAGATATGAAATTGAAAACACTAGTTACTATTGATTAAAAAAAAAAGCTTTATGGGTTTAAAATTTAAAACAAAACAAATATAATTTTGCTTTATTCTTTAATCATTAATCTATGCCACGAGACATGGCATTTAATTTTAGTATTAATAAGTGCTACTATCATTTAATATCGGTAAATACATTTGACTTTACATTTTGTATTTATAAAAAGAGAAGAGTAATATGAGGTGATTTGAACACAGACTTTTAAGCTTTCTTCAACTATTCGTTCCATCTTATATAACCCATACACATAAAAACATATATGTGAAATCAGTTGGTACAGAGGTTATTTATCTTTTTCACATTTATATAACCATGTGTATCGTTTATATAAACTGGAGTGGATAGCTTTAGGGAGTTTGAAAATCTGTATTTAAATCCCTCTAATTATATCTAAAGTTCAGAATATACATTGTACATGTATTCAAATAAAAAGAGAAATGGTATAAATTGTTCATCAGTACATGTTGCAGAATTATACTTAGAGTCATCAAATTTATATTGCAAAATAGTAGCAAAAATATATTTTTTAAATTAAAATTTCAAAACAAGTTTCAACTATCTAAATAATGAATTAAATAAATCTCAGTTAATAAAAGAATTTAAAACATTAATTAAATATCTTTTAGTTAATACATGTACAATGGAGAAAAAATAAGATTCAAACTAAATTTTACGTGATAGCTCTTTATCAGATGATCTAATCATAACAGATACCCTGATTCAAAAAAATAAAAACATTTTTCAAAAAGTATATCTTTTTATTAACACATTAGAGTTAGATGATGTATCTGGAAATGTTCCCAATACTCTGAAAGAAATTTTTGATGAAGATTAAATGTTTGCTAGTATAGAGTACTCAGTTTAGTCTATATAAGATAACTTAAAATTCAAATTTCCGTTGACGCATTGAATTGCATAATTAAATATGATTTAAAGAGGAAAAAATATTTGTTTTATTAATTTATGTTGATTGAACAAGAAAGTGGAAAAATCCATATCTATGATACTGTTTAATTTGAAAAGATAGAGGCTGGCAAATTTATGAATGGTTCACATGACTATCAAACATAATTTATTTACATTGAATTTGGAATAATCTGAGTTTTGTATGATGCAAATATAATCTATCAATGTGATATTTTTTTACCTTTGACTGATATATGTTTGTCTATAGTTAAATTACTTTTTAATTTATTTTAATTTGTAGGTATATCATTTGACTGTCTAACATGTCGCATCATGACTATGACCAGCATCATGAAAAGAATGTATATATGTTTCTCCTCCCTTCTGATATAAGAAAGCTATGATAAAGAAAAAGTTATTTTAATTTGTATAATTTTTATATTATTAATTAAAAATGAAATAAAATCTCCTATCTATTTTTTAGATATGTTAAAAATAAGTTTTGGATTGTTCATTATTTTAATTTAATTATATATTTATATTATAAAACTTTTTTTTAAATTTGAATACATAATAATTAATTCTTAGATAAATGAGATTAAGTGATATTTTTAATTTAAGCCATATGTATAGAAATTATTAATTAGAAAATGAATAACAAGAATTAGATTATATTGAAAGAAGCAGAAAATATATTAACTATTTCAAAAATAATTTTTAAAACATAGAATTAATAAGTAGGCTAAAAATAAGTAAACATAAATAGCTAGATGAGTAATTAAGGTGTAAGAGAAAGGTCAGTATGAGGGTAACATTGAGTAGGTCAATTCATTTATTTAGCAATAAGTTAATCATATATTGGCTAAAAAAAGTTTCATTAGTGATTCAAATATATCATTAATTTGTGAGACATAGAATTAAAAAGCTGCATTAATGTTTACACTGAAAACTGTCAAAAAATTCATTTATAAATCCACCATTTCTATTAATCTCCAAAACAACAGCTTTATTATACCAAATTACTTTTAAGATTAGAAAATTGTATTAAGATTTTTATAGAAAATTGCCATATAATTTTAAATCTGTAGCAGGTTATGGAATCAGAAAATGATCAATGGCTTATAACATCACCAAATTAATTATGTATACTGTTCACTAATCTTAGATGTTTCAACTAAAAAAAGATAAGAAAATTAATATTTTTATAGATAAAATAAAAATTTCCATGAGCAAATACAGTTTTTAGACATTATCTTTACATCATGAACAATAAATATGCACAAGTAACAATTTATTTTTACTGAAATATTTTAAGCTAATTAATCTAATGTTGACTATATTATCTTAAATTGATAACTATACAATAATTTAATTATTTGTATACATATATATATGTGTGTGTGTGCTTCTGTTAGATTCTTGTTGTAATCAATAAAACACCATTTAGAAATTTAGAAACATTTACAAAGTTTAATTTTTAAAATTAGTATTTGGGACGTTTGCATATGGTTATGAGACTAAAAGTAAGTAATCATTGTTGCTTATTTTTATGTAATATCATCATCATCATGTTCAAACATCATTAATCCACTGTAGGATGAAAGTCTCTCCAAGTTCAATTCATCTTCTCTGATTTCTAGCTTTTCTTCTCTACATCTCTGAAGTACACTTCCTTATTTCATTTATCCATTTCACATAAGGAGTCTTTCTATATTTTTTTCAATCTGTTAGAAAGTAGTCTAAGTTTTCAAATGTTTATCTATTGTAATATCTTCTAGCAAATATGTCCAGTCTAATTCCACTTCAGTGTCTTGATTCTTTCAATGATGCCAGTAATATATGTTTGTTATTTCATCCATATATTTTGTTTTTGATCTATTATTGTTACTCCTAACATGAATCTCTTCATACTTGTTTGAGTGGTCTAAAATCACATAGTCATATTTTCTTTTAATATTAAGTTATTTCTTTCAAAAACACTCTAATCATATTTAATTATATGATTAATTTTATCCATTATGTTTTCATCTATAGTAATAATCTGATCAAGGTTTTTGCACTTGATAACTTTTTTTAATTCATCATTATCAATATTTATTTTATTTTTTTGATAAAATCCTTGAATATTACTTTACTCTTTTTAATATTTATTTTTAGACCTACATTCTTACTTTCATCTGATAACCCTTGCAATATTTTCTGAAGCTCTAAAGTATTATTTGCAAAAAACAAGTACATTATCTGCAAAATCTAGATGATTTAAACAACTTCCATTTACTTTTACTTTTTTAGCTTCTTTTTTAAATTACAAAATACTTCATGCAAAACTATGGTAAAAATGTTTGGAAACTAGTTACCCTGTCATATTCTATAAATATTAATCTAAATATGACAATATCTTAAATCTATACCATGAGAATACAATGTTTTAATCATTGAAGAAATGGTTATAGAATCAAATGCCTTTCTATAATCTACAAAACCAAAGCATAATGGCAACTCATATTCATTGGTTCTTTATTTAACTTCTTTTAATATTTGGATAATATTCACTGTACCAAAACCATTTTTAAATCAATCAAAAGTTCACTGTTTGATAGCTTTAATTATATTGCTAAAAGTTTTATATAGAACTTCTAAAAGATTGACAGGAGTGTAATATCTAATAACTTTTTATCACATTTTAAAAATATTAATATAGCATTTTTTTCATCATCTGGGACATTTTTATAATTTAGACATTTGGTATATAATTTTTCCAAAATTGTTTATACTTTCTGACCAAATTTTTAAAAATATTGATTAAAATTCCATCATACCTGGATCTTATTCCTTCTTCATAAATTTAATTGCATGTCCTATTTCTTTATTTAAGTTTCAGGGAAAATCAGAAAATATAGTAGTTGTAAGAGATAGTTTTTTTTGTTTTATATTGCTGTATGATTGTTTATAGAACTCTTCTACACACTTCATAATGCTATTTTTCTTTTTATTGATAGTTCTGTCTTTTCTTATTGCACACTTGAGACTTTTATTCTCTTCTATAGTTTTTCTTGCTAGTTCATTATTATCAATTTTTTTTTGCACCATTTTACAAAATTTGAGACATTCATTTCATTTTAATGCATTATATATTGTGCCCTTTTGTATGGGTCACCATCTAATTTTGTGCTAATCTATTAAAAAATTTTAAATTGAAGATATATTTGAATATGTGATGTTAATTTTGCTTATGGTAATATTTCAAAAGGTTTAATTAAAGCAATCTTTGATGTGTGAAATTGTGCTGATATTGAGAGAGACATTTTAAATGATGATGATTATAATATATGGTTGGGAAAAAAATGGCCATAATCAATACTGCATTAATATATTTAATAAATAGGTATGTAAAGCTAAAAGTGTTTAAAAGATAATTAAAATTAAATGCATATGTTTATTATTGATAAAATAATATTATAAAAGAATATAAATATTTTAATTATTGTAAGTACTTAAATAAAAGACTAATATTTGATGTTAATAATATCGAATTATTATTTTAAAATCTATTATAATATCTTATTTATTTTAAAAATATTTATTTTAAAAAAATGCAATTGTTAGTTTATTTTTAGACGATGATAAGCGTTTCTTGTGTTAAAAAAAAACAGATGTTTGTTAAATTTACACACACATGCATGGAAGTTATTTAGTGAAGTTGCAAAACTATTTTAAAAATTATGTTGTAAAATTTATAAATAATACGTGAGTTATCACGAGATAAAAATAAAGATATTTAATGTAAAATATTAAGTCTGATTTTAAAATATTGTTTTAAAAATATGACGTATAAAAATACTTAGTTTATTTAAAAATAATTTTATAAAAGTTAAAATTAAAATCAAGTAAGATTATATTTTAAAAATGTTTAATAGATTTAAATGAACGATAAAGATTATTTAGAAATTTAATAATGTAATAAATATTAAATAAGCCATTATTTATTTTTAATTTTGTGTTGTTGGTAAATATGTAAATAAGCCAACAAGTTGATTGTTTAATCTACCAATCAAATGGGAAGTTTCTTCCGGTATAAAAGCTCAATTCAATTGTTAAGAGTGAACTTCGTGATTGAATTTTCAAGTTAATTGTGCTATTAGAAAAATAGCTAAGTAAATTTATAGACGCTCTAAAATCATTTTTTTTTTAAAATTACAAGAGTGTCGTTATAAATAATCTATAAAAGTTTTAAATAATAGACATGCAGTGTTAATTTAAATTTTCCTATCAATCGTTTCTAAATTGAAGCTCAATTTGCAAGCAAATAGTCATGGGAACATCATATATAGTGAAAATATATCGGAAACTTTATACTAGAAATATGACAAACGCTGGATTAGTTCGGAAAATTACGAGATGGAGAAAAGTAGTATTTTGGACAGTATATAATTTTAAAAGCTAATTACTAGTGACTATTAGAAAATAGATATTTTGGAGAATAAAATACTTCTTTATAAAGAAAGTATTTTTGTAAGCTATAAATTTAAAAATATATCTTAAGTAAAGATATTAAAAATGAAAGTAGTTTTATAAATACTTGCCTTGTTAAGTCTTTATGTTTAAAAGACTGAATATTGACAATTTTAAAAGGCAAATAAATTGAAAATATAAATTAGCTAAAAGTCTTAATATAATAAAAATTATTATATTGAAATAATTTAAACACTGGTCGTTTATAGATAAAGAAGTTTATTCTTACCTGGATATTTTATGGAATGCGCAAATAATATGTGGACGTCCAAGTTAATTTTAAAAATAATTAAATATAAATTTTTATAAACTATAGACTAAATTAAAATAATAACTTTTGAATAATATTTTTAAAAGAACTAAACCAGGATCCTATAAACTATTTTAATTTTATTTTATTTTCTTGTGGGAACTTATTTTTAAAAAAAAAACATTTTCGTTTTTCATAAACTTTTAAAAAACACGTGAGGGACCGGAAACAGGAAATGGTGTGCTAGTGAATATGTGCCTAGGATTAAAAAAACTTTATGGTGGAAAAGAAAACATCGCTGGAATCACGTAATATGAACTCTGTTTTATTTATCTAATATAAAAATTAAATATTATTAATTTATTAAAATAAGATAGGTACATATCTTTAAATAATAACTAAAAAATAATATAATGATTAATTGCATGAGTTTATTTTATAATTAATATAACACAGAATATTTTAAAGTATGATCGTGAGTATAAATGTAAATTATTTTATGAAGCTGTAATTCCGAAGAATATTGGAAGATGGACTGGACATTAATTCATTATCTATGGTAAAAATTGTATAATAATAATAATTTTGATGTATTTAATATGTTTTATTTAGATCAACCAAATATTATGTTATTTTGAATGAATGTATGATTATTTTAAAAATACACACATTATATTGGCAGTGACAGTTTTATTTAAATATGCATAATTTGAATTTATGAAATAAATACGATGCAACATTACATAAGAAGCTTAGAAATAATTATATGATTCTTTCGTTAATAAACTTTGATATTTTATGTTATAGTATTAGAATTATATTTATTATTCATGAGTAATTATCTTTATTGCAAGTTAGGAATAGATTTAAAGGTCTATATTTTACTGTTGTTTTATTGGATAAATTACGTTAAGTTTTTATGGAGAAGTTTATATTTAGGTTGAAAGTTTACCAAGTATAGATAATGAAACATAAATAGTTTGGAATTAGTATTTTATTTAGAGTTGAAAGTTGTTTTCCGGAAATTTTAAATAAGTTTAGAGGATTTTTTTTTTTTTATAGATAGAAATTTATTAAGAAGGAGTAGTATAACACATAAAATGAAGTAATAATTTTACATAGAAAAGAATCATAAAATTTGTCTAATATAATACTTTATTAATTTGAAATTAATGAATGATTTGAATAATATTATTATTTCAACAACACATATATGTAATGCATATTTGATAAAACCTGTAGCATGAATTGCATTAAGTGAAATATAAAGTTATAATCCATTATTTGTTATTACATTACACAGATACATTAATTTCTATTATAATATTAGAGTAATACTAATAGTAGAGTGAACACATACTAGTACATGATGAAATGAATAATAGTAATACTTGAGTGATGTAGCAATTTAATTAGTAAAGTTTAATTGGTTACATATGCTACATAAATATTATTTACATAAATTTTTCTGTGTAATAATTGAAATTCACTGATATTTATTTAAAGTCTAAGTTTTTTAAAAACATACTTCAATATTATTAGTATAGCATTTTAAAAGCATGTATAGATTATTTAATAGGAGCATGAGCTAACAACAGTGTAAACATTTTTGTATTATTATTTTCTTATTTTATTTTCTTTGTTTTCATAATTTTGAACTGTAAATATTGTAAATAAATTTTTAGTTGAAGTTAATGTAAATAAACTTGTTTAATTTGTTTTAAAAGTGTGTCGAATTCATTATTTTGCACCACAGCATTTGACAGCAGATAATTTGAACAAACATAATATTTGCACAATATGAATTATTATTATTATTTAGAAATAAACACAATATTTTCCTTGATATCATTTATAAGAATTGATTGACATTAGTATATCATATTGCAATGGTCATAGAGTAATTATAATGCATAATATAAGAGTACAATGTTATTTATTGCCACAGATTATTAAGTTGTAAGATTTTGATCTATTCTAAAAATAAGATGCTATATGAAAATAAAAGATATACATATGATTGTTTATTTATTGAATACTTAATAATATAACAGAAATAGATAAGATTAAGTTATACCCTAAGATTAGTATTGATTATTATTATTATTAGAATAAGTTAGGTGTATTTGAGTTTGATATAAAATCCCATATCATACTTATTTACATGAGTTATCGTTACTTTAAGATAATTAGAAGAACCTGAGATTATTTAATTATATTTTAAAAATTAAAAGTTAAGATTTATTTGTTTATTATTATTATTAAAGATAGTTTATTTTATTTTAAAAGCCATAAGAATGCTGTAGAGGTAGTAGTAAATTAATAAGGAGGTGGCAGTATTCTTATGCCATTGAGACAATGTCTTGGGAGATATTGACTCAATGTAAATCTACTTATTGCTTTGTAACTTTACTTCACAGTCTCATGATTTTAGTTAAATACTTATTTAATTGTTACAGAATATAGAGCTATATTGATTTTGATAATTGATAATAAATTTAATTAGAATATGATAATATAAAAGTATATTAAAGATAAATATGCAAATTTTAATTGAGCATTACAATTTAATTGAGCTAGTTGTATTTTAAATTATATTATATATCGAGAAGTAAGGGTACAATATATATATATATATATATAATATATATATATATATATATATATATATATATATATATATATATATTCATATTTCTTTTTTTTTTTTCATAATGTGCCACCTTAATATAAATTTGTTGTTAAATTATATAAAACCTACTTTATATAATTATATGAATTAACTTTAATAAAATAGTATAGAACTAATTATAGCAACAGAAAATAATGGCTAAATCTTGTGATATCAGAAAAATAAAGTTGTCATACAAATTTTCTGTAGTGATTTAAAAAAAAACATGTTAAACAAATTCTAACATAAAGTAGACTGTTGTCTTAAATAAAGTATCTACTATACAGAATAAAATGTGTAAAACTGTAAAGGTATAATAAAAGTTACTTTTGTCATATCATTAATTAATCTGAAACAAATTAATGCTGATCATTAAGAAAAGTACTTAATACAGAATTTTTATTGATTAATCACAGAAAAAAATGTGCTGTTTAATTATATAAAATACCAAAAAGGAATGCTATTTTAGGTTGTCTATGTATTAAGCAAAATAATAACAGTGCCTGCGAAGAAAAATTATAAACATTTATTTTTAACTAAACTGGACTCTGGAATTACAACCGATGATGTATCTTCTTATATAGTTAAAAAACTGAAGTGTTCTAATGTGATAAATTGTCATGCAAATTTTATCCTTAGTTTTATATTTCCATGAAAGTTAGTGATGACATGGCTGTTATAGACTCTAAATTTTAACAAAATAAATGTATTCTTACTCATTATATCAAATTGTAATTATTATTTTTTAATTAAGAAATTAACTGATCACATAGTTGAACATAATAATATTACAAATCCATTTACTTCTGTTTTTAATCATGACTCAATCCTTTTTTTCTTTTCAAAAATATACAGTACATATAAAGTTTTTGAAAAGAAAAGAAGTGGTTTTAATTATAGAATTATATGGCTATATAATAATATTAACATAAAACAATTATTGAGGTTTATAAGAAAAAAAACTAACTAAAGAAAAAAAATATTACATTTCAGTAATTCACATTAGTAAGTTATGATTATCACTGCTATTAGTGAATAAATATGTACATATCTTATGCAAATAAATCAACTTAATTAGGATGTGAGCTGTCTGAAGTAATTTTTTATAAACTACAATAACAAAATTATGTTACATGATCACCATTTTCTATTTTTTCTCATAACTGTTATTAAAACAGGAAAAATGCTCTATACAGTAGTGTCTCCACTCAGTACAAGCCAGAGTAATCGATGGATGCCAGAAGGCTTGTGCATAAAATTCCTTGTGCCCATTCATCCAATATCCTCAGTCTGGTGCAAGCCAGAGTAATCAATGGATGCCAGAAGATGTGCATAAAATCCCTATCTAGTGCCTACTCATCCAATATCCCAGACCAGTGGCATTAGATAGGGATTTTATGCACAATTCTTCTGGCATCCATTGATTATTCTAATTTGCACTGAGTGGCAGCACTACTGTATAGAAATATTTGCTTGTTTTAATAACAAAATTATGATTTGTTTTAGCTTTAATATGCAATATGTCTTTTGAAAAAATTCTAGAATTAAATAATTATGAATTTTTTTTTTTTAAAAAGACTAAATGATTTCTTAAAAACTATTGATTTTGTACAAAATAAAGTTTTGAGAAACCATACTGTTTATATATTAGATTTAGTTTTGGATAATTTTTATTTGTCAGCAAACTTTTTTTAAAAATATTACTATAATTTTATAGAATTTTTAATCTGTAATATACTATTTCCATTGAAAGTGAGAATGGTAACGAAACCAAGAAATTTTATAAAGATAACTATTACATTATGTATAATGATATCTAGCAATAATAATTAGAAAAACAAAAACATATATAATACTACTTATGTAAATGAAGCATCAGATAAATTTCAAAAAATATTACAAAATGCATTAAATAAAAGAATACCAACATTTACAAGTTGAATTTTTTTAAAAATTATCTTGTGTGTGTTTTAATATACTTTTTATTAAAAACAAAATTTAATTATTGAAGATATTTTAACCAGTTAAATTCAGAATATAGGTACAATAATTTTATAAATGTTTAGAATGCTCTTCATAATGAAAAGTAAATGAAATTTAAAAATTTTATATACCTTATTTACATAGTATAAATTCAAGAATCAAATGTAATCTAATTCCAATTGCTTTTGGATTTATGTTAAAAACATATAGAAATGGAAACAGCTATGTCTTGTACTATATATGCTGCATGACTGATGATTTTGTTGTTTCTTATTACCATAAATGATACTAAGAATACTGGAAATGAAGAATATTTTTATAATGACTTTGAGAACAGGAGTGCTTGTATTATAATCTTTCAACAGGAACGTTCTAGTAATGGGTGTGATAATATTTTACTATTTATTTATAACACTGGAAGTGAGTTTTGGCACTAAGTTTTAAGCTTAATTTCAATGTGTTTTTATAATGTTCTCCATTTTTTACTTTATGGAAATATATTAAAGTGATTTCTATAGCTATATATGTCAGGCATCATTTTGTGTTCAGTTAGTTTTAAAAAATATGCATATAATAAATTGATTATTGCAATAATGAAATATATATCAAAATTACAACATGCTTTTATATCTCATAGATTTGTTATCTACAATAGTTGAACTTTTATTTAAATCAGTGCTAATTTTATACCACTGTAATAAATTAGAGTATTTTTCTTAGTCTATTGATGTTCTCAATATATTGTTTTGATCTAAATTAATGTTTTTCAAAAAACAATATTCTGTGTTTTACTGATGGTATAAAATTATATAAAATATGAATATTAATACATCAAAAGCTGCAATATAATTTTAATAGCTTTTATTTGTGATAAAAAATAATAACATGGTTATCAGAATAAAAAAAATAATTATAAAAAATTGAAATTAGTGTTTAATAAAGCTACTTCATTTTATTGATTCACTTTACTTGTTTTTATCAATTTAAGATTATGAATGTTTCTCTTAGACTTTTTATTTTAGTAAATTTATAAAATATATATTAAATGTCTTCCTGATGACAATTATTATTGATATATATATATATATATATATATATTAGAGATATGAAGCAACCACCCCATACACTATAAATGGAGGGGGGGGGTTAAAACCACTTTTATGTTACAGTTAACAACTATTTTTTAATAAATTATTCATAAATATGCATATTCTTCCATTAAATAACAAGACTTTTGAAAAAGCTGCGATATAATATTATATTGTAACATTTAATTTTTTGTATCATTTGCTTGTACATCTGTTGACTGTATGATAATAATACATTTAATTGAATTATTATTGTTGTTGTTGTTTTTGTTATTATTATTAATATTACTAATTATTTAAGGAGGACAAGGGGAGTTAAAACATAAAATATACATGTGTTTTGAATAAGGAACCTTTACAATGTGTAATCCATACCTCCATCAGAGCAATAGTCAACATATAAATAATTTGTAAGTAAAATGAAAAAAAAAAAATGAATATAAAGCATTTTAATTAAGTTGATAAAAAAATTTTTCTTTTTTTATTTACTTTTATTTTTTTCTTCTTATTGCTTAATTCTATTTGCTTTATTTTTTGATTCAATGATTTAATATTGTTTTCCTGATGGTTTGTGGTGTTGGTGTTTTAGTTGTATTTATATATTGGACTATTTCCATAATCTAATATGAGTATTAAATGTCTTTAGAAAAATTTACTTTTAATATTTCAAATACATTCAACTGTTAGTAGTAGTGCACATATTAGTATATGCACAATGTTTTGTGAGGTATTATTATGGTCCCCTCTTCTTCAGATGGTGCTAGCCTGACCAATGATAGTATTAGCATGGGGATCCTATCTGGACCCTTAGATGCTTCAGTATTTAATTTTAAGGTAATGCTCTAACCAATTGAGACATCCTGACAAAGGCAAGTGTCAATAGAAATTTTATATATATCTATGTATGAGGTTTCTCTTTATTTTTCTAAGTTCAAAGTTTATTAGTGATTTCCATACATTATCTATAGTCACACTAGGTTTACTTATGGGGTTGTTTACCATTCTTCTCTATTTAGTATTTCTGTATTTTCCCAATTGTACATATCTTCACTGGGACATACATGGTCTGCTTAGACATATCTGATTTTTCTTTTCTAATCATGAGTTTGTGTTCTGGCAGGCACAATCTCACCAATATATATATTCTATCACATTCACATGGTATTTCATAGATGCAGTTTTTTTCTTTTCAGCATTTTAAGTTTATGAAAACAATCCCTTAAGTCAACCTAGTTTTTCCATATGTATTGTATGAAAATCACTAATTAACTTTGCTCTTAGGAAAAATTGGAGAAATCCGGGGGAACTTCATAGATAAGTATATGAAATTTCTACTGACTGTTGCCTTTGGCAGCATGGCTATGTTGGTTAGAGAATTATCTTAAAATTCAATACTCAAAAATCTAGAGGTCCAGGTTTGATTCCCATGCTAGTACTGTCACAGGTCTGGCCAGCAGTACCTGAAAAAGAGGGGGTAATATCTCTCAAAATGACGAGCATATACTAACCTGTGTGTTATTACTAATAGCGGTATGCATTTGGAATATTTAAATAAAGTTAAATTTTTTAAAGACATTCAATACTCATATCAGATGATGGAAAAAAACCCAATCTATAAATACAAATGATTTAATATGTTTGTTAATTAATTTAAAAAGTATAATCATAAATCTTAACTTTTATAATAAAAAATAAGAAAGTTGTATTGTGTTTTTGTTGCAAAATGAGTTATATTTTCTATATATTTGTAAGTGTAATATAATTTTGAGAAAACCTGCATTATCGAAACATTAAATAAGTTAAATAAAAAAAAGTAATCAGAGCAAATTTTTAGTTTTAGTATGTGTGGTATCTTCAATATCTTTAAAACACTTTTAAATTCTAATAACTTTTGATGTATTAAAACATTGACTTTTTTTATCATTTTGTTGCATCTATTCATTAGTTAATTAATATTTATAATTATAAAAAAAATTGGATCTTCTTAGTATTTGACAATAAAAAAAAATTAACCAAAATTTAATCAATTTATGGTCTTTATTCTCAACTTACACCAAAAGCACAATCATCTTTTAGAAAAAAAACAAAACAAAGTTTATAATAGAAATCTAACAATTATATATAACATAATAGGTATTTTATTTTCAGTGTATATTAACTATTGGATGAAGCATCAATAAATTAGATAAATAAAATGATTATAAATTAATTTCAAAATATAGACTATTTAAATTGCAAATATTCTCAATATATTAGTTATAATAATTTTACACATTTAAAATAAAAATTAATTTTTTAAAGTTTATATTTAGGCTAAATAGAAAGAGAGCAGATTGAATTTCAATGGTACCAATAGAAGTATTATTATCTTCTTTTTTTTTTTTTTAGCTCTTTTGTCTTTTTCAAAAATATAAATAATAACAATAGCTTATGACTGTAATAAAGGGGAAATTAAATTAAATTAAATATACTTATAAAAAATAAAAGTTGGACCTTTAAAAATCAACAACTAAACAAAACATTATCAAGTTATAAAAATTAATAGTAAATGCAGTTTGCTTCAAAATGAATTCAAATTTGTAAAAGAAAAAAATATATTTTTTTTTCTTCATTTTCTTTTCTCTTTCTCGGTTTTAAAGTTAAAAAAATATTGATTAAGAAAATGTAATTAAAAATTGATTAATTAAAATTGTTAAGATAATTTTGGAGATAGACAGCATCAGATGTTGGGAAACATTTTTGAAAATTATGTTTCGAAATATGGTGATAATCAGCTCTAATTTGTCTGAGATAATTGATTTAAATTACAATGTATTTTGTTAGGAGTGTGAGTGAAGCTTTATTCTATATTTTTCAATGGCAGAATATCCTTAACATTGTGAGACAATCACTATAAAATGATCCAGAAAATTAAGTATTTGCACTTCTGTAATATAAAATGCTAGTACTCCTCTACAAGTATTTATTTCTGTCCTAGTATGTAGTTCCACATTTCTAAAATATTTAGTCAACTTTCAATGCCTACTATATTTTTATTTACCTCAAAATTTCATAGATAAGAAACCGATATCAAAAATACTATATCATAATAGAGGAATGGATGTTGCTTTTATTTATGAGGTGTCACATTTTTACAGATAAACATTTTCCTAAAGATCTTACCTCAATTTTACCCTGGCTTATACTACAAGCACTTATGGTATATACTACATTCATGTTTTTGCAGAAAATCATCCCATATCTTAGAAGTTGCAAAATTAGAGCCTTAGTCTAAATGGAAAGAGGATGACCATATGTCATATAAAAATGTTTCCTTGTATAGATATTGAAATGACAGTTACTGACTTTCTCTAAAATGTTACTAATTGATAATATTAGCATGTTAATAGGTTGTGTAAAAAGAAATATATGAATACTGACTATTAATTTGGAAAATAATTGAATAAAAAAGTTTTCCAGCCTAAAGATAAATAAATAGACTTTACCATTTGGGACAAGCTTGAAATCAGAAGAAAAAATTATTGAAAATTATACTTAAGAATAATTGAGATGCAATATGGAGTAACTAATTGAAGAACTATAAAAATAAAAAAAACTACTCATATTGCAAAAATTACATATTTCAGAAATAGAAAGTTTATTACTAAAACAGATATAAGCTTACATTCTCAGACACTTGCTATGACTGTTATATATATATATATATATATATATATATATATATATAGGCAGTATTTGTAGTGTATAGGCAGTTTTATATATATATATATATATATATATATTCAAAACTGCCTAACACTACATTAGTAATAAATAAATTACAAAACTATAAAACAATACAATACTAGAGAAAAATCCAAATTTTATCAAAGTCCTTACATGACCATGGTTTCATCTACTAAACAAATAGAAAACCATGGTTATGTAAGGATTTTGATAAAATTTGGATTTTTATTTAGTATGGTATTGTTTTATGGTTTTGTATTATATTCATATATATATATTATGATTAAAATAATAAATTTAACGGTTTACTGCACCTAGTTGTGAGAAGAGATTGAAGGAACATGAATTATTATACAAGCGTGTAGAAAATATAAATAATGGTGATTTAATATCTCCTTCAGTTTTCTTTGATCATGAAAAAATGTGTAAATATAAATTTAAATTTGATTTTGAAAATGTGAAAATTCTTTATGAAGAGAGAAACCATAGTAAAAAAAAAATTAAAGAGGCAATTTTTATAAACAGGAATAAAATGCATTTAATAAATCGACAAGCTGCTAACATTAAAATACGAGATTCGTGAAATTTGAATTGATGACGTTTGCTTCTGCTTTTATTTTTTGAATTTAATGACAGTTGAGGCAGGTATTAAGAAGTTAACCGAAAGTACTTCTGCAGATTTAAGGATTGTTTGTAATAGTTTGTAAACTGTTAAATTTATTATTTTAATTATAATTACAATTTTGCTTTTAATTAACGGACATTTTATTTATTATATATATATATATATATATATATATAATATATATATATATATATTTAATTATAATTTAATATATAATATTTAAGTTTTAATGTATATGTTAATGGATTAATATTTATTTAATTATTATGATTAAAACTATGATTTTTTTAAATTATGTTCAAAACTAAGTTATTTTATTTTAAAATAAATTATATATTTGTGTATTTATATTCAATTAGGTATAATATTGTGTACATTTTAATGGATTTTTATTTTATTATTATTATTTGTTTAATGTTATAATTAAATCATCAATCAGGTGTATGTATGGGATGTGAGTAAAAAGAAAGAAATATTTTAGTTAATGTAATAAAATAGAGTGTAATGGAAAGTACTAAAAGTCATTTTGCAATATAAATTTATACACTAAATCAGGGGTGAGCAACTTTTTTCTTCAGCAGGCCCGAATAAAATTTTTGTATCATAACATGGGCTGGAATAGATTGAATGATTTAGCAAAAAAAAAATCAGAACATAAAAAATGTTATATTACTAGAATTACCAAATTATCAATGTATTTAAAAAAAAAGTAAATACAATATTTAATGATGGAAATAGGAATTGATTATAGATAGTTTATATTTTACGAAATGTTTTGTTGAAAAATATTCTTTTTGGATTATATTTTTTAAAAATGAAAATAGTTTTGTTACAAATCAAAAAAACAACTTTATCATCCATATTTACAAATAAATATCTGAATGTCCAATTACCATTGAAAATGTGGTATTTGGAATCATTTTTTCTTTTTTTTAATTGGTTTATTTTCTACGCTATAAATTATATTAAATTAAAAATTGTAATAATTAAAAAATGCATAAAAATACTTATAAAATATCATGCATCAATATTATATTTCAATAAGTTAAACCCAAAGAAACTTTGTTCAATTAATGGTACAATAATAATTAGAAAATAATACTCTGATGCTACATAGAAGTCATTCTTTAATTAAAAATGGAAATTGACATTATTGCAATGTGATTCCTCCCATATTTTTATATTTTGTAATATAAAATTGGTATTTTAAAACTTATAATTAAATTTACACAAGTTAAGATAAAATTTTTAATTTTTATAATTAGAATTTTATATTTCTTATGGCATTAGAACAAAGTTAATGTTATATGAACATGTGAGTGTTAGGCCTAGAGATTTTGGTTTACAGTGAGTAGTCAGGTATGAATTTGCTATAATTAAGCATTTACAGGGTAGTTGGATTCAATATCATCATGAGCTTGATGTAGCCCATGGGTCAGCAGTTGCCCACCCCTGCATTAAATGCTTTATCAATTGTCTTTATTTATATTCATGCATTTCTTTAAAGATCATTATCTGAGTGTAGAATGTTGACACATTTATATTATTATTACTGTTTAAAATAAACTTTAGCCTGTGTTTTAATCTTCATTATTGCATTTTCTCAATACAATAAAAAATATAAATAAAATAATTCAATTATCCAATATTGTGGATGAGTTTTTTTCTGTCCCAAACTACTGGTTCTGTGGGATAAACAGAGGTGACTTGGGTTTCCAGACATTCCTTGAAGAAGAAATGAGATTGGATGATAATTGGGTTTGACTGATTGCATCAATTGAAAAAAAAAGAAAAATATTTAAAGAGCTCAGTTTCTATATAATTAGAAGGATATATTTATAACAGAAACATATCTATATAAATGAATGATGATGAGAAGGAAATATTACTATTGCTTTGCTAATATGTCCAGAAATAGGTTTAGAAACTGATGAAGTTCTTGAATACTCTCATCAATAATCTTTTTCATGAGTTCATGCTGAAATCTCATTACAATATGTATTGTATTTGTGAGCATAATTGATATGTGTGTTAAATTCCATTATTACATATAAACAGTTATATATATATATATATATATATATATATATATATATATATATATATATATATATATATATATATATATATATATATATATATATATATATATATATGGCCCTTATTCCCAGGAGGCTGTAAAGTCACCAACCAAGGAAGCGGTTGGTGGCCGAAGGCGGAGGGTGCTAAGAATCCCCTGATTGCAGACCCAGGCTGCCATTTGATGACAACTTTTTATTTAGGTACTTACAACTGCAGATCACTTTCAAGTGAAGGAAGATTGCAAGAATTAGAAGAATAACTGTCTTATATTAAATGGGACATTATTGGACTTTGTGATGTAAGAAGAAAAGGAGAAGAAACAATTGATTTAAAAAGTGGACATATACTCTATTATAAAGGCACACATATTGGAAATACAAGTGTAGTAGGATTCATTATAAATAAAAAGTGGAAGAACAATATTGTGGAGATTGATGGTGTATTGGACAGAGTGGCAAGATTAGTTATACAACTTAATAGCATATACCAAATGCAGATAATTCAGGTTTATGCCCCAACAAGTTCTCATAGTGATGAAGTAGTAGAAGATTTTTATATGGATGTACAAAAGGCTTTTGATCAGAGTAAACACCATTTTAAAATTGTTATGGGAGACTTTAATGCTAGAATTGGTAAAAAAATGAAAGATGAAAGTACTGTGGGTAATTTTGGTTATGGTAATAGAAATGAGAGAGGACATAGACTTGTGGAGTTTGCAGAAAAAGAAAAACTTTATATTATGAATTATTTTTTGAGAAAAATGTTAAAAGGAAATGGACATGGAAGCATCCAAATGAAGGTACAGCAGAATTGGATTATATTTTGACTAACAGAAAATACATATTTCAAGATTGTAATGTTCTTAATAAATTTAACACAGGAAGTGATCATCGATTAGTAAGGTGTAAGTTACGTGTTAATGTAATACTAGAGAGACAAAAATTATTAAGAAAAACAATGTTTACAGTTGATATTCCTAATCTTCAGAAACATTCTAATGAATTTAAATTAGAACTTACAAATAGGTTTCAAGTGTTAGGAGATGTTGAACATGATTCAGATTTGAATGAAATTAATATGAAAATAACTGATACACTTTTAAAAACTGCAACAAACATAGCTGGTAAAAAAAAGCAGCAATTGACTAATAAAATTTCTACTGAGACTAGAGAATTTATGAAGAAGAGAAGGAATATGAGGTATAAAAATGATGTAAAAAGAATTGAATATCTCGAATATTGTAAAATGGTATGGAAAAGAGTTGAAAATGATATAAGAAAGTATAACTGTGAAATAGCAAGGAAAGCTGTAGAAGAAAATAAAAGTCTCAAGAATGTTAAACAGCATTTTGGCATTGGTAGGAAATTTATATCTGTAATAAAAAAAGATGGAATTATTACTAAAAAGAGAGATGACATCATGAAATTGGTAGAAGATTTTTATCAAGAATTATATAGTAATAAAGAACAAGTACCTCCTATATCTATTACATCTTTCAAATTGCCCAGAATTTTAAATGAAGAAGTGAAACATGCAATTAAGTGTATGAAGAAGGGAAAGGCTCCAGGAAATGATGGAATTATAATTGATATATTAAAAGAAGCAGGTGAAGAAATAGAAACAATTTTAGCAAAGTTATATACCAAATGTCTAAATAATAAAGATGTACCAGAAGATTGGAAGAATGCAGTAATAATATTAATATTTAAAAAAGGTGATAAAGAAGATATTAGAAATTACAGACCTATCAGTCTTTTATCAGTTTTATATAAAATTTTTACCAAGATAATTACAACTCGTCTACAGAGAACTTTGGATTTCCACCAACCAAGAGAACAAGCTGGATTTAAAAGTGGTTTTAGTACAATAGATCATATCCAGGTATTGAGAGAAGTCATAGAAAGGACAAATGAATATGAGTTGTCATTATGTTTTGGATTTGTAGATTATGAAAAGGCATTCGATTCTATACACATTTCTTCAGTGATTAAAGCATTGGATCATCAAGGTATAGATCCAGGATATTGTCATATTTTAAAGAATATTTATAAAAATGCAACAGCAACAATTAGATTACATAATGATACTGGAAAAATCAACATTGAGAAAGGTGTAAGACAAAACTCTCTACAGCAGTGCTGCAAAAAGTATTTTGTGGATTAAAATGGGAAACTAAAGGAGTGAAAGTAAATGGAGAGTATTTAAGTCATTTAGATTTTGCAGATGATGTAATTGTTTTTGCAAATAATGCTTCAGAGCTGCAGGAAATGTTGCAGGAGTTAGCAGATGAAAGTAGAAAAGTAGGACTAAAGATAAATGTTAAAAAGACTAAAGTAATGTTTAATCGATTTGCTCAAAATATGAAAATAAAGATTGATTATGAAGAATTAGAAGAAGTTAACAGTTACAAATACCTTGGTCAGATTATTAATACAGATGGAAACATAATGGAGGAAATTAATCATAGAATTAAACTTGGTTGGAGTGCTTTTGGTAGAAATAACTTGATACTAAAAGGAAATATGCCTATGTGTTTGAAAAGGATGGTTTTTAACAAATGTGTTTTACCAGTTCTTACTTATGGATCTGAGACTTGGACACTTAATAGAAGAGCAATACAGAGACTTCAGACCACTCAAAGGAGTATGGAGAGATGTATGTTGGGAGTAACAAGAAGAGATCGAAAATGCACTGTATGGGTAAGACAACAAACAGGTGTTACTGACCTTATTGAAAAAATTAAAAGATTGAAATGGAGTTGGGCTGGACATATTGCTAGAAGAGATGATAATAGATGGACAATTGAAATTTTAAACTGGATTCCAAGAGATTGTAAAAGACCCAGAAAGAGACCACATGTGAGATGGATGGATGAAATAAGAAAATGTGCAGGGGTGTTGTGGAGAAGAGAAGCTAAAGATCGGAGAAGATGGATTAAACTTGGAGAGACCTTCATCCTGCAGTGGATTGATAATGGTTGATGATGATGTTGATGATGATATATATATATATTGTAACGATATATAAATATGTCATTACATTAAATTGAAATAAAAACTTTTAAGTTCGCATATAAAAATAAGTGTATTAAAAAGAAAAAAAAACTAAACGCTAAAATTAAAATGTTTGGTAAACGTATATACATTCGCACAGATGTCAAACTTTAAAAATATTTTTTTTGAAAAAAACAAATAAATAAGTATTTGAACGTACAATATTTAAAAATAAAAACAGGTATTAATTAATTTTTGTAATCTGTAAATGGAAATGATTGTTTATAAATGGTTTGAAAAGCAAGCTAGCCTTGGGCTCTTGTATAATTAAAATGATGAGATGAAAATTGGATAAGAGAATAAAGAAAAATTAGTTTGACCAATGGAAGCACTAAGCCTTGGCTCAGACCCTAACAAAAGTGATGGATTAGTGATGTTTTGTTGATTGAATCCGTGTGGATAATATAAAAAGGGAAATACAGTTTTTTCAGGAGTTCCAGCGTTTTTTGTTTGAGAGTTCTGGTAGGAAGCACATACCACACTCTCTATTTAAAAAAAGAAAAAGGAAAAGACTGTGATACCTTGAACCAGCTATTGCCATCTCCAGAACATTATCTTCCAATGGAGGTGTCAAAGGGAATTAAAAGCAGAAACCTGGACTCTTCTACCATAAGCTATATGAAATGAACAATTATTAAAATCAATTAAGAACTTTCGTCAAGTTTTATAAATTGATAAACAAGCCAACTTAAATGTTAAAACGGACTCTTATCTGACTTTTGTAAGTTTTTAAATCAAATTAATAATGTTTAATTTTATATGTTTTCCGATTGATAAAAATCATTTCCATTTTTTTTTTCTCTTATTGTATAAATTATTTGTTGTTTAAATTTTAAATGATGAAATTTAGGTTGGGTATAGATGTTGCATAGATTCTTTAGCGGTTGATTATGTTGTGGTTTTCACATTTGACTAGAATATATGGGTCAACGATATCACTGCAGCATCTTACGATGAATGCTAATGGGATTTGTATATTCCCTATGCAAGTGACGTTTATCAATGACTTTGTATTTTGATCGGTTGTGTTTAATTTGGAATGTTTTTGACCGTGGAATCTGTGCAGCTGATCTATACTCAACATTTTAAAACAAATTTTATAAAATTCATTTGTGCGAACGTATCTAAATGTTAAATTTAAGTCGGGCATGAATGGCTATATAGTTTTGTAAAGTTATATTAAGGGAGGGTAATCTTAGGTTATTCATTTCATAGTTGAATTGGCTCAATGGATTGGATATATTTGTGTAATTAGTAGATGTAGTATGAGATCTGCTTTGGGCAGGATTGCATATATACGCCACACACCTTCTGTTTGCCTATGGATGGGTTTGTAAGTTGGCAGAAGACCGCAGTCCATTCCTATGGAGTTTTTTGTTTATTGTTCTACTCGCCAACAGATGTCACATTCCTGTTGGTGGAGAGACCATGTCTTCTCTAATCTACTTACTGATCAGATGTACTTTCCTGACAGTATAGTATTTTGGGTTGTCGTATCATGCTACATTGAATACATGAATGTATCAGATGGATTGGTGCCAGTTTGGTTGCGAAATTTGTTGCCTAAGGTTAAATCAGGGAAGAATATTTTCTTTTCAAATGCAGATCTATGTAGTCCATTCATACTTGACTATCTAAATAAAATATTAAACTCAATGAAACTTAGTTAAATGTAAAATTAAAAGTTAATATAAAAATCTAAAATGTTAAACTTATTCCTCAAAATTTAAATGTTATTTTATATGTGCGTAAATAAATATTTTTACGTGTTAATTTCTGGCAGTGGCTTTTATTTATTGATATTTAAGATGTAAATTAAGATATAGATTTTTATCTCTGCATCTCCACTGAGCTAGTGACTTGGGCTAACGATCGGAATATTTAAATAAAGTGGAATCTTAACAGCGCGTATCTGCCTACTTTATAAATTTTTCTAGGCTCAAATGCCTAGATGGCGCCCTGGTAGTTGCAGATATTGTTTTTGCGGTTAGATTCGATCTTCACTTTCATTTCGATCGTTATAATATATTGTATAAAAAGTGTTATTGTAGCAAACTAATTTTACTGCCACATCTATTATAATAAGAATTTACATAAAGCATGATATTTTTTCAAGTTTAATATAGGCTTCGGATTTTAATCGTGAAGTCATCTAGTTACCAACCCAATTCATCAACAAATATCGGAGAAATAATGAATGTCTATTCAAATGAAAATAGAAACTGAAATCTTAACCATAAAATCTTTAGCATGTCGATTCCTTTATAAGAGAATAAAAGATCTATGCAAAAATGACCAGTAATTAAAAATAGAGAACTTTCATTAGTAATAATAATAAAATTATTAACATAAGATTATATGAAAATCTGCTATTCTTACTATTATAGCAAATTTTCACAGCTAAAAAATATTTACTGTTTTTTTTTTTTTCTTATATTATATCTCTCAGAAATCTTATATGTATAGTATTCATATTTTTATAATGTCCCACATTAATATATAAATAAATTTATATTTCCTTAGTTTGAAAAACAAAAACAAAATCATTATACGACTATAGTTACCGACAGTCTTATTGTACCTTATTTTAATAAAAAATAAAGGTTTCTAATTAATCAATATATTTAAAAAATAAATTCTTATTAACATTTTAAATGAACATCAACATCATTTTTTTTTTAAAAAAAATGATAATTAGACAAAAAAAAATATTGTCACTTTTATATTTTTCTAAATATTTAAAAAAAAATATTGAATCATTAATTTGGAATGCTTCAGCATTCTTTTAGATACATCGGGAGTTCTGAAATGATCTTATCTTGAATCTAGTAGAAATAGAGATTTTATAGACTGCATGTCTGCGAAAGTTATAGCTAACCTAGATCCTAGTTCAATTTCTGTCTGACAAATGTCATGGAAACGGCAGAACGAAATCAGCTTAAATAGAGAAAGCTCTCTATCATCTATCAGCAGGTTTGGAATAAATCGGTAAAGCTCAACTGAAGTCTTAAAAAATACAAACAATTTATTTAATTCCATTATGAAATAATAAAATTAAGTGTAAAGCGTAAACATGTTTATATATTTACATATAAATATGCGCGTGTAAATGTACTAAAATGATAATGTATAGGATGTATATTTAATATTAATCTTTTTTAAAATTTAATATTTAATACACATAACAAAAGTGTTTTGAATGGTAATCATTTTTTTAATAATAATTTAACTTTATTATAAATAGTACTATTACAAATAATAATATATCGTTTTGATGAAGATGGATTTATATGTCTAATCTGGTTAATGAAAAAAAAATCAATTGTCTTGATAGGTAGATAGAAAAAGTTACCACTATTTAAAATGTAAATTGTGGTTCGCATATCTACTTTGAAAAGTTAAATTAATTTTTATTTCTTTTATACTAAAAATTATGTGACAAATAGAAAAAATAAACAAAACAAAATTATCTTTCGTTAATATTTATTTTTTCAAACTTATATTAAAATGCAATAAAATATTTTTATAGAAAGAGATTTTATTATAATTATAAAAAAATACAGTAAGAAAAAGCGTCAATTCGCCACATTGGACAGTTTGACTTTATTATAGAAATTTTGCTCAGATCTATATATCAACTTTGTGCAACTTATGTCCTTTCAAACAATAAATGGAACTAAAGTATTATATATATAAACAATTGTTAAATTTTTTATTTTAATGTATAGAATAATACATTTTTGTGTGTTTTTGTGAAATAAATCTCAGTGTTATAATTTAAGAAGGAAAACAATTTAAAGGTAAATCTCTCAGCAATATATGCATTCTTGAATTAATTAACATTAATTTATTATTTACATGTTTTACATTAATTCCAGATTATGATTGAAAGAACTTCATGTAAAAGCAGGTATTATTTAATGAATATTTTATATTCTTTTTATCTTCCATTTTGAAAAAGTATTTTTAAATATCTAAAAAAATCTGATAATTTATTTATAATACATCAAATATAATAGAAATAAATATTTATAATTTGACAGATAACGAATATTAAAATAAAATGGGTGAATTATTGTTTTATATTAGGTTTTGATGTAATGCTTATTAAATATATTATCACTATTTTTATTTTATTGTATCTAGAAATACGAATAATTCCTAGTAAAACTAATTCAAATGATATTGACATCACTAGTCAATAAAATTATTTTTAAATTGGCAATGTTTAAAATCCTGATACACATTGAATCAATTTTTTAAATCTATATATTTCTATATTTTTCATATTCATAGGGGGTTTATTTTGAGCATTATTCTTTAAAAATGTGAAATAAAAATAAAGTGAATTAGACTCTTAGAATATATAATTTTCCATAACGTAAATGCACTTTTATGATTCCAAGCAAGAAACAACAAAATAACATCCTGATTTATACTTTGTTTTACACAAATAGATTATCATTATCAATTAATCTATTTGCTCTTTATCTATTTTTGAATTTACTCATTAACCCAATTTTCTAATAATTTTTAATGAAAAATATATTTTTCATTAAATCGGTATTTGTGACAAATTTTGTTAAAAGCATAAGTTCAAAAATAAAATCAATCTGAAAAATAATATATCAATTTTGCAAATAAATTAAAAAATTAAGAACTGTAGATAAATAATCAAAACAAAATACATCATTTTGGCTTCCAGTCTAGAAAAAATGTAGGGTAATGAAAAAAAAAAAGTCTTCCAATTCTGTCTAAAATAAATTTTAATAAAACATAAATTCAAATAACGAAAATATGCTTTCAAATATTAAAAAAAAACTTTAATTACAAAAAAATAAACAAAAATAATTTCAAGTATTACCTCTAGAAATTTATTATTTGATATAAGTAAACTTTTAATTGATTAATTTTTTTACTGAAAGCAAATATAAATACTTATTATCAATCAAATATTTAATAATCTTTACAAAAAATAAATAACAAAAAAGTAAATAAATTTAATAAAAAATTTATTTTGTTTTTACTATGCCAATAAAAGTCTATACAGCATAAGTACAGCTGTGTACTTTATTGTCAACATGTAATAATTATAGTCTGCAATTTGTCTTTTTCTTCTACTACTGATAGGGTGTGGACATCCAGGTTGTTTAATTGGAATTACAAATTTAATCTATTTAACAGTTAATAGCTATTAAAGTCATTCAAAGCTCTTTTTTAAATTAAAGTTTTTATAGTTAAACAAACTCAAAAGATTTCTGTAGTTGAGCCCAAGTATTTTATTTACTACAAGAGTTACCGTTGAAGATTCTTTCAGTCATAGAATAAATCAAGTCTTATCATATTTGAAATGTAGATTAAACATATATTAAAAGAAATACTAATGAAATTAGAAATAACAAACTTTACTTAACAGTATGCCAAAAGTCTCATTTATAAAAAAAATATTAAAAGCAAGTCATCCCATGTTAGAGCAAAACAACAATTAATCTTTGTAATTAATGTTTATCTACTAAAAATAACAACAAAAACATATGAAATATATTTATGACATTCGAAAAAAATGTGAAAAAGTCACAATAAAGAAAGTTTTATAAGATAGTAATATAATAAAAAATTGTAGCACACTTTTCTATACACTTTATACAAAATGAATACAGTATTTTATTATGTACAAAGTTCCAAAATAATGTTATTTTTAACTTCCTAACAGAAAAATCTAAGATTTAAATCCATACAGCTGATCTATTTTTTATATATTAGAAAGCAAATAAAATACTCCAAAAACTATTACCATTATAGTAAATGATATACTGATTTTAATTTATTTATATAGAATTTCAAACCTGAGATTTACAGAATCAGGAAAAGCAATAAAGCAATGAAGAAGCTTTTTTATTCAATATTCAATTAATGTAAAACTAATAAAGTAAATAAATATTAATGACCAAAAACATCTTCTTAAGTTTATTAAACCAGAAAAGATTCTAGATAAGACATTCCATTTTACTTAATTTTTTTTTTTTAAAACAAAACATAGCTTTTTAAGCTATTTATCAATATTATCTATATTGGTAATACTGTCTGAAAGCAGAACTCTGACTATCATAAATCCTAATATTTAATTTTAAAAAAATCATTTAATATCAGCATATATATTCCATATAAGCTTTTTAAAAATACCAAACCACTGAATTTCAATGACCAATAATCTATTATGAACAAGTTGCAATTATATTTGCAATGAGGAAGGTTTTAAAAATAATCTAAATTCTGATTACACATCTGATAATGTAATTCAGCTTAGCATTCTGTTTTGGAAAAAATATATTACTACAATATATCAAGATCTCTTTGTAATAATAATGGAAAATGCAAACTTTTAATAGAGAGTTTTTCTACAGAATTTCATTTTTCATCTACTTTATTTATCATATTCCTAAATGAGTTTCCAAAATGCTGATGAAACAAGATTTTTCATAATAAAACAATTTCATAATAATTATATAAAAAACATATTTTTTGTCAAAAATGTAAGTCTTTTATTTAATTGTAAAAGGTTAGGCTGTGATTTAAGTTATTATTATCAAAGATTATATGTAAATAATTTTTAGAGCCAATATTTTTGGAAAATTGACTAATATTTTAAAATCACTTTTACTTAGCACTAAGGAATTCTATTGCTAAATTTTATGCTATTTGAAAAAAAAAAGTTATCATATTAAATCTCAACTTATATAATTAAACATGAAAAATATTAATGACATTCTTACAGTGGCTTTATTTCCTTTACTTATTTCTTTAAGAAAATACTAGAAGAACATTTTCTTCTTATAAAATGTGTAAAATTGATTTACTAACTAATAAAGGTGTTTCATTAACTAATGTTACCTTAAATAAAGTTTTTTTTTTTTTTTTGCAAATTCAAAACAAATGAAAAATAAAAAAGTGTGTCTTATAATCCCCAATAAAATTTCTTTTTTTGTCCTAAAAAACAGACTCGATTTGAACTCTGTGTTTGTTCTCTTTAGAGATGCAACTAAATAGCCAACATCACAAAATATTAATCACATATTTAATTACTATGCAATTTCTTTACTCAAAAAGACTTAATGGAATCGTAAGTAAATTTATTTTTGATTGAAATCTCTTACAATTTTTTACAATGACTGTTAATAATTAACTGTTTTGTTAAAAAAAATCACATGCAAATAATTAAAAAATACTTAATATTTAACATAAAATTAAATTCAATTATTTATTGCTAGTCATTCCTAAAGGTCAAAAACTGTTCATAATTATATATGCAATGTTTGTGATATAGCTTTAAATAAATTGAACACTTTATTTCTAACATCATCAAAAATAGTTGATTAAATGATATTAAAGCTGAAATTAAAATAATCCATTCTTTTCTTGTAAATGCTTAATGAGGTTTTATGTTTCCATTTGATTTATATAGTATACTTTAAGCTAAACATATATAGTATTAATACATTCATATTGGGATAAATATATTTATTTACTTTCAGTAAACTAGTTTCCTTGAATAAGATCACAAAATATAGCCCAAATGATGGGTGTGTGCTTGCATACTCTCTCTCTCTCTCTCTCTCTCTCTCTCTCTCTCTCTCTCTATATATATATATATATATATATATATATATATATATATATATATATATATATATATATATATATATATATATATATAAGAGCAACTTATTAAAAAATAAATAAATAAATAATAACTATATTAATAACGAGATGATGTCAACATCATCAATAATAATAATAATAATAATAATAATAATAATAATAATAATAATAATAATAATAATAATAATAATAATAATAATAATAATAATA